>JAGFMF010011502.1:902371-941668 GCA_019455555.1 Galemys pyrenaicus
CTCCCTGCTCTCTGTGGTGAATCCTCTCACCACCCCCCACACCTCTGGCCTGTACCCCAGTGCTTGTATGCATAAATAAATAAATCTTTAAAAAAAAAGAAAGGAAACTTGCACTCTCATTTTTATTGCTGCACTACAAAAGTCAGGATATTGAGACAGTCAAAAAGCTCAAAAGCAGATGAATGGATTAAGAGGATGCAGTCTGTATCTATACTAGAGAAAATTACCCAGCTATCAAAAAAATAAACTCCTTCCATTTGTGGCAACATGAATGGAGCTGGAAGGGAAAACACGGAGCAAAATCAACAAGGAGAAAGACAAATCTTAGGTAGTATCACTCATGGAATATAAAAAAATAAAACAAAGGGTCATATAAAACCAAAGTAAAAAACTAGTACTTGAATCCTGATGTGAAATGAGGGAAACCATAGAGGAAGAGAGAGGGAGAACGGGCGGCAAGTGAATTCTACCAAACTCATACGTCTTAAGAATAAGAAAACAAAATCCAATCAACAAAATGGGAAGAACTCTTAAATACTTCTCCAAAGAAGACACACAGCTGGCCAACAGGTATATGGAAAAAAATATACCTATCATCATTTATTATCAGGCAAATGCAAATGAGATTCAACCTCATACACACACACACACACATACACACACCTTGCTGTAAGGTTAACTCATTGGCTTTTCCAGGCTACTCTTGGTGTATTCTTGTTGTCCTACATAGTTCTTAATAGTCCTTCCTCCCTGTCATTCTGGCACCTGAAATTCCATACTTAGAGAAGTATTCTTTATTCAATACATAAAAGCAATTCTGATCAACATGAGTGTGCTACTTAGTATTTAATTTCAGAAAAAAAAATAATAAGCATTGTTAATCCTTATAAAATGAGCTTTTGTGTGGCAGCCTTGAGTGCTGGGTTATGAAAAATCACCCACCTGCATTCTACTTGACTGTGTCCAGCATACTCACAACTGGACAGTTGGCCACATTAGACATCCATCTTACACAAGACCAAACATTTCCATTTATTCAATCTGCCTTTCTCATGCATTTATATCACTGTCTCATGCTATTTACATTTACTTTTGGAAATCCTGCATAAAGCTTAATTTTTAGATAAATTGAGGGATTACTATTAAAGAATGATGGAGGATGAAAAGGTCAGTTTATTGACTAACAGATCAATCTGTTTTCATTTAGGTGGAGGGGAAAGTGGGGGGATCTAAAGAACTGGTGTTCTCATAGTAGAGAATGTCTTCCATGGAGATTGGAGCCCCAAATCAGAAACTGCATCAATGACTCCAGAACTGGGAGAAGATTATTGGTGAATGGAGAAAAGGGACTCAGTTGAGTTTTAATATTTTTTTTAGATCTGACTGCTGAGAAGATGTCACATTGTTTAATGTATGTCACTACCAAAGATATAGATACACTCTTTGTGAAAAAGTCACATACCCAGACAGTACAAGACTTTCTCAAGTCAAGTGCTAATGGGCATTATATCCTCCACCTAAACATTCCAACCCCCAAATTCCTTCATTATAGAATTCTAGCATATTAGCTATAAAACTAAAAATTGTTTTTCCCATTTTTATATTAAAGATGTTGATTAATAAAAAAACAACAAAGGAACACATGTTTTAAAAATAACTGTTTTAGGGCATGAAACTTTCCCCTCAATAGGAGGCCATACTTTAATAAAAAATGATGTATATTTATCCAATAGATGTTTATGATTTGTTCAACACATTGTTTTATTAAGTATTCAAATTTTTATTTTTTGTAGGCAAATTAAGCATAATTTATCATCTATCAAAACAAACAAACAAACAAGAGCCTTGCATTTGACACCCAATAACCAATTAAAATGATGACAGGAGTTAGAAGGCATTTCATTCATACATAAGTTAGAATTTTCTCAGCACATTTCACAGTCTTGACCTGAACACATTACCTTTGTTGCAGCATCAAAGCAAATAAATCCTGTGCTAAAGTCAATTGTGAGTCCCATTAGATGACTTTCTAGCACACATGCATATGTCTTGCACTAGACAGAATAGAAAACATTGTTACTTTTCATATAATTGACCCAATATCAGTATTAATAGCCAACACTTATCAAGTACTGCATGGCAGCTCCTGTAATAAGTTATTTTTACATTCTAACTCAGCATCAGCAATAATTCCCAAAGAAATATATTATTATCAGCATGTTAATATTAATAAATAGAAGCTTGGGTTTTTGACTTGCAAAGGGATATACAGGACCAAGCTTTAAACCTTATTCTGTCTCACTTTGTCTTGACTTCACTGTCCCCTTTTGTTGTACTGACAATAAAACTGTTTATACAGTTTGTCAGACCTAAGAAAGATTATGTAAGTTTGTCATATTCTGTAGCTAAATATCACTGCATTTTCATTAAACTAAAAGTAAGTTATTCAACTTTATGGTATTACTTACATTCTTGATATATAAATTTTAAGATATTAATAAAAGAGAACTTTCAGGCATACCAACAGTAACAAAGTAAAAAATACAAGGAACAGCTTGATTTTAAATATCTCTATGTGTTCATTCATGTGGCACAAGCAATTTCTCAAAGAAATTTACCACTTGCCTAGTATTTGTGTAAAATTATTGATTCTTTAAAAATTAATAATTAACAAGACTACATTATAAATTTATATAACTATTTTGTGAAGACTAAATAGAGATCATGAAATATAATAATCACAGATATGAAATAAAAATTTGGGGTTTTTATGCAAGATGATGAGTTTTTATGTTTATAAGTCCATTTTATTTACATTTAATTATAAATGGCAGTGGAATAATAAAATGATGAGAAAGACTTGCAATTTATATACAAGGAGAGAGAGAAAAACCTACAGCAAACAAAGTTTCAATACAAATCCTTATGTTTACTTTTATAACACTGCATATGAAAGTACATTGAGTCACATTTTGATCATGATGATTGCTAAGACATTTTTGCCTTGTCCAAATGCCACTCCTATGTATTTAAGCCAAATATGCATAGGAAATTTAAAATCCTGACAATTTATTCATTCTTAATTAAGTTTTTCCAAAAAGCATATCTGAAAACATACTTCATGAAATCAATTAGTTCATTTTGGGGTATACTTTAAGTGTTTAATACATAGACAACTCTCATGCTTGCATCCACCTAGTGCATTTTTTTTTTTAAACTATGATCATCACTAAGGAAAGTTCAAAGTTATTTGATTTCCTCCACTCTTGACACATTTGCTATTTTCAAATACTGTCACTTATGTCAGGCGGAAACACTTCAGTATACAGTATGCTAAATTATATTCTTATTAAGTCATATGAATTGCAGTGCTTGGAGTTTCTATGAAGTGTGATCTGGATGTAACTTCACAAAAATGAAATAAAATCAAATAAATATTGACTACTTGTGGTATACAAAAGACACTATATTTCAGTTGGTAGATGAGTCAATTATCCCAAGTCATTTGTAACTTATTGTAGGGAATGATAAGCACATATCATTTCAATATAACAGAGAATGTGAGTAGATCCAAAACCAATTAGTGATATCTGTGTTCAAAAGTAGCATAAACAGAAGGATTGTTGCAGTAGTGGTAATGAGTGAATACAGTAGACTAGAAATTGGCACAATCTTTATTGATGACATAACTTTTGGAAATGTGCTTAAATTCCATGTGTGGTTTGAAGAGTAGAGATGGCAGAAAGACTTCATACCAATGTGCGCACAATCAGTGGAACCATTCAGGAAAACAACTAGTCAGTCATGATTGGAGAACCAGAAATGGTCTTATAAACATTAATTGATACCACAGAATTTTTATTCTTAGATTTAAATTACAACAGATTTAAGAGATTTTGTATGAATGATTGGAAATAGTCTAAAAAGATCAAATTGGAGCCTCACTGGTGGTGCAGGGGGTTAGTGTCAGTGCTATCAAGATTTAGGAACCCACTGTGGCCTGAGTTCAATCTTAGGCCAGGGAGGTAACCCACACATGGCTCAGCAGACCTCTCCTGCCTTGCCCACTGCTCCCCTCAGCAGTGTGCTTCAGTCAGTCTGCCTGTTCTGTTCCCCACTCTGTCTCTGGTGAATCCTCTCACCCCCCCACCCCCACACACCTCTGGCCTATACCCCAGTTCTTGTATGCATAAATAAATAAAATTAAATCTTTTTAAGAAAAGATCAAATTGTAGAAAAATTAATTTTTTTGATATGGATTAATATTCATATAATTTAATAACATGATCAATTATTAAATGTAATTGAGAAGGCAGTTAAGATTCAGAGAAATATAAGTTTATTCTAATTTGAATTTATATTAAACTATATGGGTGTATTCAAATATCTTGGAGAATCACAGATCCTAAAATTGCACAGACTCTCACCTGTATCCGTTCCACTTCTAGAAAAGTTGCTGTTTGGAAGGCTCTTTCCCACTGGGCAAGGTCGCAGTCTAACTCTACAGAGAAGTAGAGATCCTCCCCCGACTCAGACTGCACAGTGAAGCAGTGTTTCCGCCGGTCCAGCAGGTCACTGTCCTGATGAAAACCTGGAGTTACACAGGCTTGCATACATCAATTAATATTGCAAACATGGCATACCTTGAATTAGTGTTGAATAATGCAAAGTGAAGCTGCCATAGCCATAAAGATTACAGTCTGTGGTGTCACTAAATCTTTATTAAAAATGGTCACAGCATTCTAACTTCTAGCCTCAACGTCCATAAATAACACATAAAACATCTCCATAAAGGTTACGGTTTCTGTCTTAACTCTCAGTAGTAATATAACTACCAAAGCACTAAACACAGATCTAGTTCCTTATTGCACATGAAAATAACATACACACCCTCTTCTTCATTACAGCACTGTCAAGATTAAATAGTACTTATCTATTTGTGTTTTGGATAATTTTAAGAGATTTATTAGTTTGGTATATTTTTATTGAGTTGATTTCATTAACCCAAAAAGCATCATCAACATATTCAAGAAAAGGGAAAAAATGGTGTCTAAGTTGTCTACAGGGGTTTTGGTGATTTTAAAAAATATTCACAATTTATCTAATTTATGCAATTGCATTTCATTCAGTCAAATTGGTGATTAAAAAATATTCACAATTTATCTAATTTATGCAATTGCATTTCATTCAGTCAAAAAGACTTTGACACACACATTTCTTGATCTTGCCTGTTTTCACCTAGTGTTCTTACACGTGTTCCCTTTTCAGGGATATGAAAAGGTAATAAAAGGAAGCTAAGAAAATAATAGGGTAATTCCGTTCACTAAATGCTATAAACCATTGTACAGTAAGTGCAGTGTACTGAAAATTGTTAAAAGTTAATAACTGGCATCTTCAGTTATTTCTTCTATAGACTATTACAGAGGTCTCATCATTAAACATCTAAAATGTTAGCAGGAATTCTCTGTTTTAGCAAGTATTTTCAAAATAGGAACTATTTTATTAAAAATTCAATTTGTCTTTTTCCTATTTGAATGCTTAAAATTACTAAAGGAGAATTATGGAAAAGTGGTTACCTTAAGGGTTGTAGAAGTTAGCTTTGACACATGCTGCTAGTAAATGCTTAGAAAGCTAAGAGGAAGAAAGGCTTTATTTTTTAATTTCCTACTCTGCCTTCAGGGAAAAATGAAATCATAATGTTTTTCAAAATACAGTCCAATGATGAGAAAAATATAAAGTACTTTTAGTAATTGGATCTTGAAATGTCTAGGGAGTCAGTGACTGATATTAAATAAATAACCACATAAGTAAATGTGCTAGCATAGATTATTTTAAGTAGTATTATCAAAAGTATAATGATGTTTACACCAAAGCTGATCAGGAAGTCAAAACTGTCCTCTCACAAGTACCTTTTAAATAGTGGTTGAAAGATGAGTAGATAGTAAAAATTATAAGTTGAAAGTGTTCTTTGCAGAGAACGGAGAGAGGATTGGCAGAGCCCTGAAGCAAAAGTATAAGATACATTCCATAATTCCAAAGAGGATGATGTTGAGAGCCATATCTGAGAAAGGAGGTAGGCATCGGATTGATCGTGAATTTTGTTTCTTACATATGTAATGCATTTATAACATCAAACCTTTCACTAAATCCTCTATTTATAATACAGATACCTCAACTTTTCCATTAGCTATTTAAATTAATGATATTGGGACAAAACTGATAATTTTGAGACAACCTGAAGTTTATAATTTATTAAAGTAGACTTAACTTTCCTGGCAATATAAATTTCTAGATATAAAAATAATCAATATCATTAATAGAAAGTCTTTGATATTTTTCCCTCTCATAAATTCCATGATGCTATAGGACTTTAAAATGACCTTTATTCAAGATTTTCTTTTCTTGGAAAAATTTAACTTCTTCACTCTCAAAAACTGGATTTACCATATCTCTTGCAAGTTTTCAGAGAGACAGCTCTCTAATAAACTGTGCAGATATAATTTCAAAATCACATTTTTCAATAATTGTGATTGTTATTTCTGGCACACTTCACAAAACTTAAAATCACTATGGGCATCTGTGCACCCAGGCTTCAAAATTTGGTGAGAGAGACAAATATATAAAAATAAAAAAAAAAAATTTACAGTATTAAAAAGTGCTAAAGAAACAGAATAAGGGACGATAAATTATCCTTAGAAGGAAATTAAAAAAAAAGTTTTATTCTAGGACTAGACTGTAGTATCATGAACTTAGAGACTCAAGAAAGAGCACCTGTCTCCAATCTGAATGAATCTACACAAGAAATTTACACAATTGCACTTTGTATAGCAATCCACTGGAGAGGCCTCCCTGGTGGCACAAGGGGTTGAGTTGCCGCACTATGAAGCTCTCTGCAGCCACTGCAGTATTAGTTCAATCCCTGGCCAGGGAGGGGATCCACATGGTGCAACAGACCTCTCCTGCCTTGCCCACTGCTCCCCTCAGCAGCGTATTTTAATCCATCTGCCTGTTCTGCTCCCCACTCTGTCTCTGGTGAATCCTCTCACCTCCAGCAACTCTGGCCTGTACCCCAGCTCTTGTATGCATAAATAAATAAATACATATTTTTAAAGAAATCCACTGGAGTGTTTGATATAGAAAAGAGGCAGTCCACCTTGCTTTAGCAAAAAACAGATGAGTGAACATATGGAAAAGTTATCATGTTCATTCAATTTTTCAGTTTTAGTGAAAAGTGACTATATGATAAACATTGTAAATATCTGCTTTGAAAGTCATACACATGCATACACACACACATACACAAATAATCTCTTTCTTCACATTCATGTTCTGTAGTGAAGGGATAAAACTACAGGTTGCATATTAGCTTTTCTATTTATTAGAGTATATTGATAAAATAACTGTATACATTTTATTATAGTTTCAGAGAGAGTAGCTGTTAATGAATGTTAGAAATTTCTATTAGTAACTTTCATATTCAATAGCATAAATACATGTATCATTTTCTAATTTTTTTTCTTTAATTTTTTCCCTCTGTACAAATTTGTTCATCTTTTGTCAGAGTCTTGGGAAAAGCTGTATCCCGGGAAAAACCACACCCTCCAAAATATTTCATGCATTGAAAATTATCATTTAATAGTGACAATAAAATAGTAGCTAAACTAGCTTATGCATAACATTGTGGATTTTCTCCATTTAAGACTTCTACTTCAGACATAACCTGTAGTATTTAATATTTTTTCTGAGTCTCATGAAAATTTTCTGCAAACTAATACCATATATTGTCCTTCCAATGAAGACTCTCAGGGAATGTATGGGTATGCATGTTTGCACTGAAATTAAAGTTTTTTCACTCTTATGATAAATATTTAGGAGTGGAATTGCTGTGTCATGTGGCAGAAATATTTTTGATCTTTTGAGACACATTCATACTGTTTTCCATAGGTGTTAGACTTTTCTACACTCCCACCAACAGTGTGAGAGGGTCCTTTTTCTCCAAATCTTTTCCAAGACTTGTCATTTCTGTACTTTTTTTTTTAAAATATGAGTCATTCTTAAAGTTTGAGGTGGTATCACATTATTGTTTTGGCTGCATTTTCCTAATAATAAGTAATGGTGAACATATTTCTATGTGCCTGTTTTCAGTCTGTATGTCTTGTTTGGAAAAGTCTTTTCAGCTCTTCAAACAATCTTTGACTGGGTTATTTATTTTGATTTTGTGGAGTTGTAGAATTTGTTTATATATCTTTGATACCAGTCCATTGTCAGATTTGGTGTGCAAATATTTTATACCTTCCAGTAAAATGTCTTTTCATTTTAGTTATGTCTTCTTTTGTTTGCCTAAGTTTTTTAGTTTGATGTATTCCCAATCACTTACGATCTCTTTTGTTTCTCTTGTTGGGAGGGAATCCCTAAAGATATCATTAAATTTTATGTGATGAAATGTTTTGCCAGTGTTTTCTTCTATGTATTTTATGATTTCAGATCTTACATCCTAGTTTTTTTTTTTCTTATCCAGTTTAACTTTTTTGTGCGATAGTGGTTGAGTTTCATTCTTCTACACATAATTTTCCAGTTTTCCCAATACCACTTATTGAAGAGTACTTCTTTTTTCCAGTGTATATTCTTCACACCTTTGCCATATTTTAATCATTCATCTAGATGAGGGTTTATTCTGTGCTATCAATTCTATTCCATTGGTCTTGTGTGTCTGTTTTGTTACAATGATCTGCTCTTTTAATATTACAGTTGTGTGGTATAGTTTGAAGCCTGGAAGTATGATACAGCCATTTGTCCTCTTTATTATCTTTCATGGTTCCATATGAATTTTGGCAAGGTTTGTTCTATTTCTTTAAACAATGCTATCGAAACTTTGTCGATTATTTTATTGAATCTGTATGCTGCTTTGAGTTGGATGACAATTTTGACAATGTTTATTGTTCTAATCCATGAGCAGGGAATAGTTTTCCATTTCTTTTTTTCTTATCCTTCTTTTAACAATATCTAGTGATGGTTTTGTAAAGGCTCTACATTTCCTTTGCTAAATTTACTTCTAGGTATTTAAATTTTTGCATATGTACTTGTAAATGGAATTGCTTTCTTAATTTCATGCTCTTCTAGCTTTTTGCTTGCATACAGAAAGACAACTGAATTTTGTGTATTAATTTTGTAGCCTGACACTTTGCTGAATTGATACCTTGTTTCAATTAGTTTTTCAGTGTTTTCTTTAGCATTCTATATGTATATTATCATGTTATATGCAAATAATAATAGCTCTGGTGATTGGAGGGTAAAAGATAACCAGTCTTGTTCACAGAGCTTATAGATAAAAGCAGGGCTCCTATACTGACAATGGGTACTGGGGGCAGGACCTGTAGGTTTTTGCTGCTAGAGGTGGGAGGTTGAACCCTCACATTGGCAATGGAAACTTGAGATGGGTTGGGCAGGCTCTCACTACTGTGGATGAGGGCGGAGTTCCTGGGTTGGTATGGATTCCTGGTATGGATTTCTGGTTTCACTGTTGCTATCTAGTAGTGAACTGTAGGCTATCTGACCCTCACTGCTGGGAACTAGGGACTGTGGGCTAGGGGTTGGGATGGGTTAGGGGTTAGGGTCTCTCAGTTTACAACTGGAAGTTGAATACCTGGAAGTTGAATACCTGCAACTGATTACTGGAATATGTAAGATATCTGGATATCTTAGACTAGTAGTGGCTGATTGCTTACCTCCATGGCACATATATGGCATCCAATAGTGGCTGGGTTGACTACTGGCCTCCCAGGGTGGCCTGGCAGATGGCTGGGCTTGGACCCCACCTATGGATGTCACACCTAGTACATTTTGTAGCTCTCTGTCTTACCTTCAGGAGGTTTCAGCTTTGTTCTGCCACGCAGAAGCTGAGAGTGTGGCAGGCAAGCCTGCATCCTCACTCTGCTACAACCATGCCTCAAACCACCAATATTTTGAAAAACTTAAAATCAAGACATGGCAGACTAGAAATAGCTGGAGTCATCCCTTTCTCCAGGGACAGCATCTGCTAAGAAATAGCTGCATTTGGAAGAGAAAGGAGAACTTGCTGATCCATTTACCCATTAGGTGTTAGTACAGAGATGACTTAAAATGATAAAAAACAAAACAAAAAAACAAACAAAAAAACTTGAGAAACATTTCTCTCAGGAATGATAGGGACACTGGGAGATGTATCATACTTCCAACACATGAAATTCCAGGACTTCATTCTGTATCTGGTTAACTTTCATCACCTAGAGTGCCACCACTGGTGATATCTCCTTTAAATAATACTAGGCAGGTATGGAGCTGATGAACCTGGTAACAGATACATACTAGCTTGCTTGTTCTAAGAAGCAACAGTTTCTCCCCCATCTGGCATTGGTAGGCATCTGGACAGTTTAATTTGTATGAGATACACAACTTCCCATGGTACCTGCCCATAGATGAAGCTCATAGCACATTCACATTCTGACTATGCATGAAAAATCAAGGGAGAGACATGACCGTAAAGATCAGAACTGAGATCAGAACTAAACTGTAGCTGAAAGATCAGCTGGAGTCTGGGACTTCAGAAAACATACCACCTGTGGAATCTGCATTGGCCTACTTTAACAAGATAGTGATTAGAGATCCTTCCCTTTGCTGAAATGGTTGTGATACAGAGAGAGGATCAAGAACTTATAAATCTACCATAGCAACAACCATCAATGCAACATTAAAAAGCACAGCATTCCATACCAATATTCTCAGCCAATTCTCTCTAATCTGCAATCACAACAGAACCAGGAAGGATGGAAGTCTGATTTAATCCACTAAAATAATTACAGAGCATTAAATAGAATAAAGAAGTAGAGGAATTCACCCACATTGATAGATCAAGACAAAATCCTAGTTGGGGAAACTCTTGAATAGAACAGAATTAACCAAACAACTAGAAGATTTTGAGCAGTGGTTTCAATGATGCTTCTGGAATGAGAACAATGGATTGACAAAAGGAGAACTAGAACAAGGAAAGAGTAAGTATGGAATAAATTTCTAAATGGAGGTAACAGAGATAATGTATGCAATGGTGAATAAGAAATTGAAATAGAGGGACTCACCAGGAGACACAAAAGGGACAAAGATCCAATCAGTGAGATGGAAGACAAAGTAGGGGGTAGCACCAAGACCAAAATAAAAAACAAAACAAAACAGGAGGAAAACAGAAAAGAGAATTAAAAAAGGCAGACAAATGAAAAATTAAGGAATAGCATAAGGAGGAACAACATTCACATCATAAGGGTTACAGTAGTAGTAGGAAATAGAAAGGTACAGAAACCCTATTTGAAGAAATAATAGTCAAGAACTTCCATAAACCAGGGGGAGAAAAAGACACAGGAAAATCACTACACACAATTTGCTTTAGTGATGTTTTTGAGGACTGTACTACAATGGCAAATGAAACAAAAATCTATTAATGCAAATGGACAAAAACTTTCTACTACTTAAGAACAAGAAAATAAATAGAAAAATAAAAAAAGTGGGTAAAAGAGTTAAATGAAGACATACAGATAGCCTATAGGCACATGAAAAAATGTTTATCATCACTTATTTTCAGGCAAAAGAAAATTGAAACCACAAGGAGATACCATCTGACACACATGATCCATATTGAAAATATAAGAAACAGTATTGGCGAGAATGTAGACAAAAAGGAACCCTCATACATTGTTGTTGGGAATGTAGTCTAGTCCAGCCTCATTGGAAATCTGTAGAAGGTTTCTCAAAACATTAATAATACAACTGCAACATGATGCAGCATTCCATCTTCTATGAATCTATCTGAAGAATACAAAACCTAACAACTCAAAGGGATATATGAACTTGTACATTCATTGTGGCTTTATTTAAAAATAGCTGTAAAAAACCTAAGTGCCCAGTAGCAGATGAGTCGATAAAGAAGGTGAGCATACACATATAGTGGAATACTTTTTTGCTAGAATATGATGAAATCTTCCCATTTACAACAATATGTATGGAACTGGATTGGCTAATACTAAGCAAAAAATGTTAGAACAAAAACCAAATTCTGGACCATTTCCTTCATAAATGCAATATGAAGCAAAGCAAAGAAATAGACAAAGACAAACCAAAACAAGTCCTTGAAATCTAACTGCAAAACTGAGGTAACCAGAAGGGGAGGGGCTGGAGTCAAAGAAAAGAAGAAGGGTAACTGATAGATTGTGATGGAGGTTTAATGGTGCTCTGTTGGTGAGCTATCCTAAATTTGTAGATGTGTGAACTTAGAATTTTAAAATAGGTACAGTGTTGTAAATCAATGTTACCACATTAAAAACAAAGAAATTCAACAGTGAACACTCTTCATATGTATATCCATTTATATTTCTGGATTTTAGTACCTTATCTTGGGAAAAAAAGTAAAACTTTATATCCTCTTTGGGAAATTATAATCCCTGATATAAATTGATATAGAAATTTATAGAATTTACATGAAAAATCTTCAATTATAATATCTAAATTAAATTTTATAATTATCCACCAAGTTGGGGTATAATCTTTATCTGAGGAGGTAATGAGATCTTGGTCATTTCCCAGTCTTGGAAGCAGTTTGATGTAGGGAGTAAGATGAGTCATTCAACTTAAAGTCAATGTAATTTTAAAAGTTAAAAGCTGATTTTACTGCTGTTTAGTCCTCTCTATAAATCTGAAGTTGTATGTAAAAAGGGAATTAAAGGGAATGTTGATACCTAATTCAATTTTTGTGTAAATATTAAATGCGTTGATATAATGCATACATATATCACTTTAAAAAATGAGTACCATATTAAGAGCTCTGTAATATCACTAACAATCATGTTAATCATCCCTACTACTATTACTACTAAGCAAAGTATTATATCTGCTCCAATTTTACGTACATTCCAGTATATATATATATAGATGAAGACACACACAAACATACACATACACACACAGATACTATGATAGAATATATTAAGGAAAGTCAAGAAGACTCCTTTTGGGGACCTCCCTGGTGGCACAGTGTGTTAAGCAACACACTATGAAGCAAACCACAGCCACTGCAGCATGAGTTCGATCCCTGCTGCCGGCCAGGGAGGGGACCCACATAGCGTGGCAGATTTCTCCTGCCTTGCCTGCTATTCCCCTCAGCAGTGTGTTTCCATTGGTCTTCTGCCTGTTCTGCTCCCCACTCTTGTCTGGTGAATCCTCTCACCTCCTGCGACTCTGGCCTGTACCCCAGCTCTTGTATGCATAAATAAATAAATCTTTAAAAAAAAAAAGAAGACTCCTTTTAAGAATAATTGGCTAGCAGTATTCATATTGAACAGGTAATATGCTTGAAAGAATCATTTATTATATTAGAAATTTGACTCTTCTTTCCTTCTCTAGATATTCACATGTACTGCATTTGCATATGTGTGTTTTCACGGAAGTGGGTGAATTCTGTCTTAGCTTAAAATTCTTTCTTAGGTTGTAAGTGATAACCTGATCTCTAAACCATTCATTTATTGTTCATGTTAATATTTTCCATTTGAAAAACATCATATGTATTACAAAATTCTTTTGTAACAAGTTTACTAAAAATTCACAGATTCTGAATTCTATAGGTAAAATGCTTTGAAATAGAATCACCATCCACAGGATTTTATGATTTTAGGCACTGGAGTGCATATTCTAAAATTAGAAATCTTAGGTTTAGTATTCAGAGGGGGCACAGAAAGTGGTTTAAGTAAAGTAGATGTGGAAAATTTCCCAGACTAGTATGACCCTGGCAGAGTATGTGGTTAATAGAACAAAATTCTTCCTAAAAAGATAATTCTGGCATTGGAATTTACATTAACTGATATAGGAGCAAAACTAAGGTGCTCATTTCCATGACTTTCTTTTTATATTTTTTGCTGGGGTTACATTGATTCCAAACAACTTCTTATATTTCCAAAGTTCCCCTCTACTACAGTGCTCTTGATGATTCCCTTCTTTAAGTCTATCTATACAGCTTATCTAATGCTTCTTCACTGGCTAAGTTTGTGTTAGAGTTAGCTTTCCAAAGAATTTATGAAAGCAAAGCTCTGCTTTAAAGAAGAAAAAAGCAGTTTCAGCAAAGATAACTGACTCAAGTTGAAAAATACTACATACTTTCAAAAGGAAAAATGTCTTTTTATATGATATGTTTTAAAAGAGAGAATGGAAAATAAATAATTATCTTTTTTTTTAGTTTTGTATTTCATTTGTATTCCTGATTTCTCACTTAATATTCTTGAACCAATTTTCATTATTATTTTGATTGATATGAAAATTTCCCCTATGCCCTTATAATTGAGACAAATAAAAGTTTTACTATCATAAATTAGCATTATAAGAACCTGAAAAGTAAATGAGCATGCAAGAAACACACAAAACAATAAGATTAATTTCCTATATTATTAGAAGTTTTCAAAACTGCCTATTGAGATTCACAGTTTTAATTAATAGTTGCAGTATTCGTCTTCCAGATTTTAATTTTAATATTTAATCTCTGAGGAAAATTATGTCATACTGCAATAAACCTCAAATACATGTTTAGAAACTGGCAAAGTATATGGCTCTTCAGAGAAAGACTTTCCAATGGCAGGGAGTTACTACCTGTTATCATATACATAGAAATCATAGGGTCTTCATAGTAGATACTGTGATTGGTACATTGTTCCTGTATTCAACTAAAAATCCAACCTTTAAATATTTCCAAAGAATGAAATTATACTCTCAGTC
The DNA here is from genome assembly GCA_019455555.1 of Galemys pyrenaicus. Classification (NCBI taxonomy): domain Eukaryota; kingdom Metazoa; phylum Chordata; class Mammalia; order Eulipotyphla; family Talpidae; genus Galemys; species Galemys pyrenaicus. Next base: position 917,153 of record JAGFMF010011502.1, read on the forward strand.
TTTAATATTGGTATGCAATTATTGTTTTACAGCATTCTAATACTTTTTATAAGATTTAATTTTTTTGTAGAAGTGCTGGTGTATAGGCCAGAGATTGGGGTGGGTGATTCACCAGAGACAAAGTGTGTGGGTTCCCCAAACCCTCTGTTCTCAGGTATTTGCTTGTGCCCAACGTTGCTACTGGTCAAGTTAAAATGTAGAATCAGGCCTCTCACCAGGACAAAAGTCTTGGTATAAGGATATCTGCTGAGAATAGCAGGCAGATATTATGGTCAGATAACCAGCTAGGCCACCTTAGCAAGAAGTTAGGTGTAAACAGGGATTAGAGATAGATGTTTTGGTCAGCAGCAACAATGGAGGCCCCAGGCAACAGCCCCTATTTACTAACCCCCTAGCTTGTTCTAGACTATTATGCATTCCCAATACACATCCCTACCACACACATTCCTTGCACATTCCTCCACATCGTTGCCCACCTTCCCTGAATCTGAGACAAAATAAATGTATTGCCCTGGCCTGGGGAAGGTGCTGCATCTTTAGAGATGTGAGCCCCTCTAAATCTCTCACTCTCATGAAGAGCTGTCTTTCCTCCTCCCTGTGTCCTGTGCAGCTCCCAGTGCTATCGCCCCTTGAGGTGACAAGAGTGGGGAGTGGAGTAGGTGGATTTACTAAAATACAGTGCTGAGGGGAGCAGCGGAAGAGACAGGAGAGGTCTGCTATGCCATGTGGGTCAGCTCCCTGGCTGCCACAGTGGGCCCTCATGTTGGGTGGTGCTGAGACAACACCTAGGCCACCAGGGAGGTGCTATTTGAGTATATTTTTTTTTTTCCTGAAAGCTAAATCCTTCACATTGTGAAGTACTTTTTTTCTTTTTCCTAAATTTATTTTCTTATATCGCTGTTCATGTTTGTACAGTAATTAGTTACTCCCTTCCGGGGTAGTCCCCATAGTTTTCCCAAAACCGTAATGTCACCATAGTCACTTGTGCTCTTCCCTTCCCTGTTTGGACCCCTCTCCATCACCCTACCCTGCTGTTTGCCTCAGATGTATGGTCAGCTTGCAGGTTTATGCTAAGTGAAATAAGTCAGGGGGAAAAATGAATATTGGACTGTTTCATTTGTTTGTGGAATATAGAGAAACCAAGCAAAAGATAAAGCCAAACTTATAAGTACTTAATTTCTTAATCATTCTTTAGATGTGATTAAAAACAGGTGGTTGCCACTTATTGAAAATATTTTTTCTATCCTTGAAGATAATTATGAAGTCATATCTCATTTTCTCTTTATAACATTAAATGAAACAATCTATTTTTACCTTTCCTTCTAGATGCTATATCTTAATTATTTAATTTTCATATATTTCTCTGTAGCAACCTACATATCTTTCTTTTAATCCCTCAAATAACAAAAGCCATCCAGTAACCATAGTGGCTTGTGGATGTGCATAATATGACCTGAAAAATGTGTCACCTAAAATCACACTTCTGTTTATACACCATTAGATTGGTGCTATATCTGGGGAGATGTAAAAGCTGTATTTGGATCCAACACTTCGCCTTCGTCTGACAAAAATGTGCAGGTTTAATTCAGCACCTTATAGGTGCAATTTACTAACTAGATACCATTTCCCACAATGATCATTGCTCAATAAGCACTCAAGAATATTGATGAAATAATCATTAACCTCAATTCTGAGTTATTTCATAAAGAACTCATGGCAAAGCAGAGTGCTATTAATAGATCAGTTCTATTAAATGCTATCTTTTCTTTTTCTATTGTTCTTTTCAGCAAACACAAATAACTGTCAACTGTGAAAACAATTTTTATCAGAGTTTAAGACTGTATACATCCACTGGTATTTTAGAAAGCATTTTGTCTTTGGTCTACACCAAAACCAATAGTACGCATTCTTTTGATCATTGATGAATAACATACACCATTATTGCTGTATGATAGGTATAGTACTAGAGTGGGGATATTGCTCTGTTAATCAGATAACATTCATGACCACAAAGATTCCTTATGAAGGGAAATGAAATAACTTGTAGTACAAACTGGAAAATGCTTAATCAGAATATGTCAGATGGTGATAACACCTGGGAAAAGATTTTGGTCATGCTAGCCTCAGGGAGCATTTCCATTTGCATAGAGTGATTAGAAAATCACACCTTAAGAAGGTGACCAACCATAGGGCCTCCCTGGTGGTGCAGGGGCTAAAGTCTCAGCACTATCAAGATTCCCTTCATAAGGAATCTTTGTGGTCATGAATGTTATCTGATTAACAGAGCAATATCCCCACTCTAGTACTATACCTATCAAGCTGATTAGCCACTGGGGCATGAGTTCCATCCTGGTCAGAGAGCTAAACCATATGGTGTAGCAGACCTCTCCTGTCCAATCCACTGCTCCCTTCAGCAGTGTATTTCAGTTAATTCACATGTTCTATGCTCCACTCTGTCTCTGGTGAATCTTCTCACCCCTGTACCTCTGGCCACAATTTTTCTATGCAAAAATAAATGAGGCAAAAAAAAAAAAAAGATTATATATGACAGTAAATTTGCAAGACAGAACATAAATCTAAAATATTTTGTCTGTAAACAGAAATTCAAAATATTATGTCTAGAAAGAGCACATAAAAATGTAAAATAGAACTGAAGGAATTTAAATTCAATAGAGGATTACAAATAACTCTCTTTTTTAAGGAATGAGTCCTTGAGATTGGCACCAAGTTGTTTGGGATGACAAAACCTATTTTCTAGCTTCCTCCTTACATGAAAAATATATACTGAGTAAAGTGCAAAATATACTAACCAGAGTATCATTATAGAAAATAACTCATTATGTATTTTAAGTAGTTTTTACATAATCAATGTATTTAATGTAAATTGTATTTAAAGAACATTAGGCAGATTTTCCTAATATAGTTATACTTCAATATTTTATTATATTATTTGAGTAAATTACAAATATCCAAATTTAAAACAGCTATGTTCTTAATTGTTTATTTTCAGAATGATAGTTTTGTTGTGCTTTTAACTTGGATTCGAGTGTAATATTTTTCTGAAACATGAAGTTGTAATGATTCATAAACATAGTCTCCTTAAACCCACTTAAAATGTGTACTAAATGTTCCTTAAGTAACTAGATATTAAAAGAGAGATAGGGTTTGCTTTGTTTTGTTTTAATTTGAGAAAGGAAATATTAGTATAGCTGTACATTATTTTTTAAGTAAGGAGAACTAATGTAAGTCATTTTATTATCAGATTGAATTACTATTTTAGTAGCAATTAATTACAATTGCTTTAAATAAAGATATTGTGTTTGGGAAACTTCATAACAGCATTTTAAAAAGATTTATTCATTTATGCATATGAGAACTGGGAACAGGCCAGAGTTATGGGGGAGAGAGTTCACCAGAGACAGAGAGGGAACAGAACAAGTGGATTGACTGAAATACACTGCTGAGGGGAAGCAGTGGGTGAGACAGGAGAGGTCTGCTGTGCCAAGTGGGTCACCTCCCTGGCTGGGGATTGAACTCATGCTTCATAGGGTCATGTCTTAACCCCTTGCACCACCAGGCAGGCCCTTAACAATATTTTAAGACTAAATTTTATAATAAAAAAGATCAAACAAATTTTTTTTGCATTATCAGATCAGCTATCGAAATCATGTACAATTATTTGAAAAATTAAAGACTTTTCACACCTGACATACAAAATGAAATGCAAATAATAGAACTTAAAGAAAACATAATAATTTTGGAATGAAATAAAAATGTGTGCCATCATAGTATGACAAATAAATATTAATATTCAAAACACGAAGCAAACATTCCTGAAATTAATGATTCACTAAAGTCTCTGAATAGCTAAAGCTAGGCTACAAAAAAAAAAAAAAAAGAAATAAAGGTGGTATCATGTCCCAGGCTTTATGCTATAAAGCCATAATAAATCAACATAGCACTGGAACTAAAGCAGACACACAGAACAATGTAATAAAAGAGAGATCCAGGAAATAAGACCATACCTATATGGATAATTGATCTACTTCAGAGCTAAGAATGTTCAATGGAACAAAGAAAACATCTTCATAAATGGTGTTGGGAAAACTGGACAGCCACTGGATTACTATCTCACATCATATACAAAAATTAGCTCTAATGGATAAAAATATTGGATGTAGGAACTGGAACCATAAAATACATAGAAGAAAACATAAGCAATACATCCCACAATGCAAATTTTAGTGGTCTGTGTGGATTTGTCACCATCAACAAGGAAAGCAAATCAGAATATAAACAATTAGTACTTGATCAAACTGAAAAGTTTCTGCACTGCAAAAAGAAACTATAATATAATCCAAGAGACACCCTACTGAATGGGAGATAATGTTCTCACACCATATATCTGACAAGGTACTGATATTAAGGATCTACAACTAGTTCATACAACTCAACAGTAAAACAATTCAACCCAGAAATGTACAGAAGAGCTAACTAAAATGAATTAAAATATTAAAAATAAAATATAGTCATGTTATCATCAATGATGATTATTGTAAAGGAAGCTGTATTTGAAATTGCTGGGACTAGTATTAAATATGGTCACATTTTGATATGCCTCTAACACACAGTCAGGGTTCAAAAAGGGATAAACTATATTTCCCATTCAGAGCAGTAAAACTACTTTAGCTTAACAGTATATAAAGCTGCTTAAAAAAAATCACCAGGCAAATGCAGTTCTATTTTCAGGGATAATACAGATTTTAGGAAAATTGAATATTCAGAGGTGATTAAATTATTATGGCAATTTAATTCTAAATTGACACATTAAAATTAAAAATTATGATCCTTTAGAATGACAATAAATATGCAATAATCAATACATATTTAAAGGATATTGTTTGAAAATGAAATCTTGTAAAATATATTCAGAAATATTGTTTATTAGGATAGTTTCCCTTAGAAAGGGCTTATTTAAAAGTCGTAAATTCATAGCCCGATTATATTTTTTTTATTTATATATGTCATAGACATATAATATAAAATGATTCTTCATCTAATTTATAGTCTTCAGTCTATAGTACTTTGTCTCTAAAAAAAAATCAATACCTATCAATAATGTTACCAAATTACTTTGATATAATATACTATCTTTTACATTTTGTTTCTGTTGTGTTTTCATTTATGTGTATATTACATATTTGTGCATTATTGCATATTCCTTTGCTTTTGCTTTTAATTCAGATTAGAAAAAATATGTCCTGATATTTAAACATCTCTTTTCCATTCAAATTATAATGGTTATGGAAAAGGGAATTATACTATTGGATTTGGATTTTAATCACTAATACCATAAATATGTGTTACAGAAAAACATATTTGATATTAAAATGTGAGGATTATAAATATAGATATGAATATTTGTTCCTTTAAGAGAGAACTAATATTTTAACATGACAAGGGTAATAATTTTCAATTTACTATTTTCCCTATTCCACTCACCTTAACAAATCTTTTTATTTATTCTTTATTTGAACAAACTTTTAATGAACACTATTTTAGAATATTCATTATTGTTCAAGTTGCCAGTTTCATAACTCAAAGCATTTTATCTACATGAGATAAGTTTATTTTTCCTTTTTTCTTTGTTTCACAGTATTCCCTATTTAGCAAGTCCTGAAATATAATTTTTATTACAATCAGATTTAAAGAAAATTTCCATGTGAGATACAGGGATTAATTTATTGAAACATTTGATAATTGCTAGTATGATATACAACCATCTTCAAGTTCCAGAATTTAATGTGTATTTTTTTGCAGACAAGAATATTAAAAATTCATTCAATAACTGTAACATAACCATGGAGACGATGAGTCTGGTATTGCTATCTTCTAAGTCCTCTGTGTCCATACATGATCCCCATAGTTCAAATAATCTGTTCCATACAATTTTCTGTGTCTCATTAGTTCCCTTCAATGAGAATAATATCTTGGTCCATCCCTAAATCTAATGACTGTAGTCGGCAATTTTGGAAACAATAGGCCAATTATTTTGTAGACTGCCTCACCTGGGATATCTTGGGAAATCACTCTACATTAGTTAAGATTGAGAAGTAGTTCCTATTGCATTACCTGCTTGTGATAATTAGATTCAACTTATAGATAACTAGCCAATTATTTAATATACCAGTATTCTTCCAATTGTGAATCATCTTACTCTATCAGATATAAGGGATTTCGATTTGTCCCATTGATAAAATGTTCATCCTGATTAACTTAAGGTTGTACTGCCATTCTTAGATACATAAAATTATTTTTTATAATTATAAGTACTTTTAGAAAGGTATTTAGAGGCTATAATTGACTTTCTGCTTATTTATTCGTTTTTATGCACGTGGTCTCATGTTTTCCTCTTCTATTCACTGGGTTATAATCCATTGTTATCATTATTTATTTGACACCAAATTTGTCCCAGATTTGCCAATGGATGCCACTGAATCTGATTTACTTTTTATATGCCTTCATCATTCTTTGGACACTTTTATGGGAGAATGAAATGACAAGAGGTATCTTTTACTTTATCTGCTACAACCCAATCACCAATATTTTTTGTGCAAAGTTCTGGTTTCTTTTACTAGAGAATGTTATTAAGAAAATAATAGCTGTGTGAAAATGTTGGGTATGTCCCTTGCTATTAAGGGCTCACTGAACTTAGATGTAATCCTGGAGCAGATTACGGTGCAGATGCACACACATATGCATGCATACACATTCATATGGACATGGACATGTAAACACATCAGTAATTTTTTAACCAACTAAATACAACAGCATGCCTGAATATCAATGTTTCAAATTCTAATCCATTTCCACAGGGTTTGTTCTAGTTTCTTTCTTTCCATTTCCTATCATCTGTGACTATAAAAAAATCAGACTCCCATTTCACATTCCTTATAAAGTATATACTTAGTTGATTAACACTTTTCTCTTACCCCCCTTCTCCTAATAATACACACCACAAAGTTATCCTCACTCAGGCCAACCATAAGCATCATGGTACTTTTTCTGAAAATGACTAACTTCATTGGTCACTACATATATTTTATCAATCTTTAAAGTCAGAACATGTAGTATTAGTCTCAAAAATCCTAAAACTTAAGTAAAGAAAGTTATTCACAATGTCTTGCTGCTTTCCTCCAACTACTATCCAGACCCAACCATACTTAGTTTCCAACATCAGAAGAGAGAAGGTATTTTCAGGGTGATATAGCAGAGAGATACTGTGCCTTCACAGTGAGTGTGGTGTGGAAATATCCACCAAACATTGTGTGAACCTATACGTCTAAATCATAAATAGTGTTGAAACCAAGTTTACCTAATACACATACATACACAAACGCACACACATACACACACATCAACAACAAATTTAAAAAAGCAAAATTTAACAACTATTTATGGTTCTCTGTTCCTGCTTAACATTGTAAAGGAAGTTCTAGGCAGTTTAATAAGGCAATAACAAGTGATAAAAGGCATCAAGATTGACAGAAAAAAATTAAACTTTTATTTTTTGATGACATGATTATGTACATGAAAATCCGCATTTAGGATTAGAAGATGCAAAATTGTTAAGATGTCATTTTTTTTCTAAATTGATTTCTTGATTCAGAGAGATCCAAATCAAAGTCATATTAGGATTGATCAACTATTTCTTAAATTTACATGGAAATCAAAAATACCTTAGAATAGCCAAAATTATCTTTACAAATGAATTGGAGTTATACTACCTGATTTCAAAACTGAGTATAAAGTTATAGTAATCAAGACATTATGCTATTGGCATAAAAATAAATAGAACAGAACAGAGCAGAGAGTTCAGAAAAAGATTCATGTTTATATAGCTAACTAATTTTAACCATAGACTCCAAATATATTTAATGGAAAAAAGCAAATGGAACTAATTCAAATAGATAGTGCCATGGCGATTAGATAAAACAAAGATTCTCATCTTTGCCTCACAAGATACACATACATGAATTTGAAATGGACTATAGATACAAAAACATATGTAATAATAAATGGGAAAAATTAACTTTATTAAAATAAAGCCATTTGATCTCCAAACTCAGTATTAATAAAATATCTAGGCAAGACATAGACAGAGGTAGGGAGGATATTAACAATACATAACAATAAGGTCTGACAAAGAACTTATATCCTAAAAAATGATGAACTCTTCTCATTTGTGTCAACATGGATGAAACTGAAGAGGGTTTCTAAGAAAAGTAAGTCAGAGTTAGAAAGACAAAGGCAGGATGGTTTCAGTTATATGCAGAATACAGAGAAATGAAATAAAGTAACAACAAAATCAAACCAATGACAAACTCTAAAAGTTTGAATAGATTTGAAACCATCAGAGGGGCACAAGGGGGTAGAGAGAAAGGTTTGGAGGGACTCCCGTGAACAGTAGTGGAGGACTATGGATATGCTGTTAGTGGGTGGGGTGCAGTAGCTACATCTGAAGAGTTGTGCTCCTGTAGCTCTGAGTCAAATACAGTGTTGCAAAGAATATTACTATAAAAAAAAAAACTTCAATTATTTTGTAGTGAGACCAGTAGCCTAATGAAAAACTGAACAGCGATTCTTATAGATTTTGCAGAAAAAAAGGAAATTGCTAATATATATATATATATAGAGAGAGAGAGAGAGCAGTCAAACATCAGCCATCATGCAAATTAAAATCATAATAGAATTGGATCTCTCAAAATTGCACATAAATGCACCCACAATAGCATAGACAACTACTTTGGAAAATGTATTTTGGTAGTTTCTGTTAAAATCAAACAAAACTGTAAATTAAAATCATAAAAAGATTTCTTGCTCAACCTAATACTGGCTCTGAAAGAGTTGAATTGCTATTTGGTTTATAGTCATCCACTTTTGCAGGGTTTGTTAGGCAGGTGATATTAGAAAATGATTTGGTAAACAGTGTAAAGTTCAGTTAATTTGAAAGAAATCAAATATTCCATTTATTCCTACTCAATGTTTCCTCATGTAAGATTGGTTAACATAATTAGTCTTCCTTGGTTTTCACACAATGCAGGCAGATCCTGCCTTCTTCTTTCTAGGAAGAACTGACCATTAGAATTAAACTCCTGTCTCCGGCTTAGGATGAGTTCCATTTTTTATAGTGAATGTGACCTGAGCATAGGTGTGTTGGGGACCCTCTAAAAAGGTGTTGACATACGTGCCCAATAGGTAAAGACAAAAACAAACAATACACTTTTCTTTAATATTGACACTGAGCTATAAAAAAAAATAGTATCACAAAACATGAACGTGAATTTCCAAAGCAATGTGTTATATAGCTAGTTAATAAAAAGTACAATGCATTCTTTACAAATTTTCCAATATTTGTTGTGTCTGTCCACTTTAAAAATGACTCTGTATTATGATCTTTTATTATTTTAAATATTCCCCTTCTTGGTTAATTTTATATTCTTAGTTAAGCAAAAATTTTTAATGGGACCTCAACATTGCCAAGTTTGACAACATCTAGACACACTCCCATTGAGTAGTGCACCAATTAGCTGTGCCAAGTATTGTCATTTCCACTTGATATAAATTAGCTTCCTTCTTTGAATTTCTGAAAAAAATAACAAGATATAGTTTTTATTTTTCCTTTTCTCGAATCTGTATTTTATTTGCAGGTTTCCTTGCCAATAGTTCCATCTTAAATTGACACCTGTAACATCTGTGATTTCTGTTGGGCACCTGTCTAGACAGGTATGTGTACTGTTGAAAACTTAGAATTCAGGAATGAGGTCTGAGCAGGACGTGTGTTTGGTGTCTCTGGCATATTAGAGTGGATAAGATCCATTAAAATGTCAGAATTAAGGGATCATTTAACCACAAGAGTCAGATATGTTCAATGTGAGGTTAAACTATGCAGGCGCATGGCTATTATTTACGACTGACTTAGTAAAACCTGCTGAAGCCCCACTCCTTTGCCTCACACTTGGCCAACCTTTTGCCACTACCTTTGGTAGGATCATACCATTCTGACTAGGATTTTTGCAACAGCACTGGGGCAACCCTTCCCTACCTCTCCAAACCCAGCTCACTTTGAAGTTAGAAGACCATTTCTAAAATGGGAATCTCTACCATTCCTCGTGTTTGAAATCCCTCTGAGCAACTTTAAACTTCAAATTATGATCCTATTCCTTATTAATATGGAATGCAACAGTTTTCCCATTCAAATACCAACACAAATGTCATAACCATGTTTGTTTGTCTTCAGTTATTTAAAAGACACACGCTTCTTCATACAGATGAACAAGTATACACATTAATTCCTTTGTGCATAGTATCCCCTTTTCCTATTCACCAAACTTCAACATCAACCACAAAACATCTCATCTGATGAGCTTTTTAATAGTCACATATATTTTACTTTAGGAACTCCCCAAAATGCTTTTTAATTGCTTCAACACTCCTATACAGTGATGATGAATCCCTAACATCTGGCACAGTGTTGAGCACACACTGTATACTCAAAGGCTATTCATAATATGAATTGATAAATAAAAAATATCAAATATAAATTAACAAGATGATAATCTTTACCACGGGCCCTGGTAAATAGATGAAAAATATTGAAGTATGTGGTGCTTAGTGCATTTGCAAAGGAAAATGCATTTGTTGTGGAAGTCTCACTTATTCTGAAACTTTTCATCTTTCATCAGTAACAGGCTTGCTTTCTTACTCTTATCTGTTACTAACTTATTAGTGATGAGACAAAGAAATAAGGCAAGGCACAGTAATGTTTAAGAGCATAGACTATTTTTTTAAATGAAATATACTTGACATGCAACATTGTATTTCTAAGATGTACTACATGGTGTTTCAATATTTATATACATTGTGAAATAGTTACCACAGTATATATTTACCATCTTGGCAATTTTCAAACTTTCAATGCAGTATAATAGACTATAGTCTCCAAATGGTACATTACTTCCCCATTACTTATTTTATAACTGGAAGTTTTTACCTCTTGATCCCCTTCAGCTATTTTTCCCTCCATCCAACCTCCCTGTCTTCTGGTACAAATTAATCTGTTCTCTGCATCTATGAGTATTCTTTAGTTTTGTTATGTTTGTTTGGTTGCATTTTTAGATTCCACATGGAAGTAAAATTATACAGTATTTGTCTTTCTTTCTCTGATTAATTTTACTTAGCATGATGCCCTCCATATCTATCCATATTTCACAAATGGCAAGATTTCCCTCCTTTCTTTTGACTGGTAATATTCTATTGTGTGTATGTCTATATACCATAACTTAGTTATATATTCATTCACTGATAGAAACTTCATTTCCATATTTTGGTTGTTATAAACTATGTTGCAGTGCACACAATGATGCACATATATTTTTGAGTGTTTCCTTTTTCTTTGGTTGAATATCCAGAAATGGAATTTGTGCATTATAAAATAGTTCTGGTTTTAAGGACATATTGAGACAAACTGCAAGGTCAAATCCTTAGCTTCATTGTTTACTAGCTATGTAACATCATTTTTTCTTACTTAAATATTGTCTCAGTTTTCATATCTGTAAAATGGGAATATTCACTGATTCCTAGCAATTTTTAAAGATTGATTTGTATACAGGGCACTTAGAACAATTGTTGAAACATCATGTAGGTGTCCTATCATGCATGTGTCACATACTCATAACAGATAATCAAAGTAATAGTATAAGTTTACAAGGTTCTTCTAGGAGGTAATTTTGACACATAATCCTAACATCCATAACATCTTAACTATATTAAATTATTACCCCCCCCCAGGATTGCGAAACTCAGAATTTAAATGAAAGGAAGTAACCTTGAAGTAAAGGAAAGTATGCTATTTTTTCGGTCCCTATATATTTACTTCATGTGTGTATCACTGTAAGCTATGTATTTGGATGACTATTATGATTTTACAGTTATCAATACAGCTGCAGCTTCATATTCAATGGATCAGAAGATAAAAATGTTCCTTGTTAGTGGTCTCTGGACAGATAATATTGTGGTCCAGATTGTTACATTGGACATTTAAATTCACCTTATCTATGGGATCTCTTTGTGGAGACAAAAGTGTACAACATGACAACTTGCATAGGTCTGCTACCTCATGGTGATAGATGACAAGGTTATAGGAACTGTCCTTATAGAACTATTCCCCAGCCCAAATTTTCTAAAACTAATCTGAAACTCAATCATCCTGTAAATACTGATCTGTGAGCAGAAACATAATCTGTTCAATATTGAGTCTTATGTTCATTCCTCTGTTCTTCTAATATATAAAAATTTCCTATGGGAATGAGAATGTTTGAAGGATAATTCTGTATGTCAAATGTAAATCCATAAAGCATAAAAAATATTGGTTTTGTACTCTCAGTAGTAGGAGAGCAAGAGAGTAGATTCATATTTTATTCAATGTTTAAATTTTATCTTCAGACTTCACTATGTAAAAAAATCTATCTATATATATATATCCCTAAGGAATGAATAGACTTATAGGAAATCTCATTTAGCAAAACAAATTACAGTGCTCTTTATTTTTAATCTGGACAGAGTGTAAATACATGGACATTTCCAGATAGTCAAAATAACAGTCTAAGTTTGTATAATTCTTTAGGAGACAATTTTGACACATAATCCTAACATTTTGACTATATTAAAATGTTTCCATCTAGGAATCCAAAACTCAGAATTTAAATAAAAGGAAGTAACTTTGAAGTTACATGAAAGTTTGCTATTTTTTTGTACCTATGTATTTAAATACTTTATGTCTGTGTAACCTTAATAAAATTTAACCTCAATAAAAGCAGGAACTTTACTTCTGTCCAGTCATACAACATGTGTTGAGATGATTACATGGCAGTTAGAAAATACGCCACAATAATCAGTTAAGCAATAAAGAATGAACTTTATGATATTTCTTAAAGAAGCATTGGGAAATGTACCTAAATATCAAATGTAAGGAATTGGCTAAGCAAATATGGCCAAGTTATAGAATAGATTAAATCGACCTAATATTCATAATACTTTGGGGGAAGGGAGGAATTGAAGAATATAAAAAACTAAAGAAACATTTTTATATGCTGAAGTAGATTAAAAAGCACAATCCTAATTTTGCAAAAAAATATTAAGTGAAATAAAACAGTAAGTATTGATAATGGGGGCACATAACTTTTTTATTTATCCTTTTAGATTAGCCTTATTTAAAGTGTGCAAATAAACTGCACTATTTTTGTAATGTTTAAACAACTAAACAGCTTTTTATTTTTAAAGGGGGTTATGAAGACCATCTTACTATTTATTAAATAGGAAATAATTTAATTCAAGATAAGAATATGGTTATGTCACCTGGATTACCACTATGAAAAAGCTGTATTAATATATGAATAAAGAAGGTACAATTGAAATGTATTTATTAGGTTGTTAGGTAGCTACTTTCTGTATTTCTCTTTCTCTTTCTCCATCCCCCATCTCTTTTTAAATTCCATTAGCTATTTTGATTTAAAAAATCAACGACTAAGCTATCTACTTAATTTAGTCATTTATCTCCAAAAACTGGAATTGGACACAATCTCCTTTTCTTCAAATACTGGCACATCTTTTAGGAGTTGTCAGAGCCTTCTTTGATAACAATAAACTGAAATATATCAGAGTTGTTTTTCATCATTAGGTCATAGTAGAAGTCAAACCATGCACAATGATAAACAGCCTATAACCTATAGCAATAGCTATCTTGTCCTACAGTATCAACTTTAAGTATTAATTTGTAGGGGAGAAAAAATACGTACACTTTCTGAGGTAACTAACTTTTTTTTCCTTGTCTTGCTGCTTTCAGACACTTTTACTATGTTTCATTATGTTATAAATAGTTTAGCATTTTCTATTCTACTGAGACTTTAACTGGAGGAGAAATAATTGACAAAGTATAGGGAATTTAGTGTTTTTTGGTTACACAAACGAAATCAACCTTAACAAGGATTTAATCAGTTTGTACTATTACCATGTCTACACAGCCTAGAATAGAATCTAAATGTTGATTATAATTAGGTTTTATATATTATTCCTATTTTGAGTTTTTAAAATGTCTATAAGAACTACTTGTAATGCTAATAGAAATCTTGATATTGCAACTATTCTATATATAGCATAAACATTGAATTCATTTATGATAATTGTATATTATTTTGCAAACGCAGAGAGATAGCAAGATTTAAAAAGATGTTCGTATATGTTATTATATTTTCTGCCTTTCAAAATTATATGGCTTATTCAAATCAATCTCTTTAGTATTTCATTCAGTCTACAAAGAAAATATGGTAATAACTGAGATTGAAATTCAAACTCTTTCCAATTGAATTTTTTCTTCCTCTTCAATGGATTCTCATCACATATCGTCCTATTCTCCTCCACTGACTAAGTGGCTGCAGAATCTGTTTATGAATTACTTTAATTTCTATGCTTGTGCTTAGGCATATCTGTGCACTAGCTATATACTCAGTATACTATCTTTTCTCTTATATATTTTTCTTCCTTTTTTTTAAACCCATGAATCATTTACTTTCATGAGCTACTAATGAGTCCAGAACAATTGTTTGCTGAGGAAAAAAGATAATCCCTTCTTATTAATCATACCTTGAGAATCTTGCACATAATCTCATAAATTGAAAATGTTTTCTCTGCTCTGGTCCAGTCCCAGGTAGTTACCTTTAAAAAGTGAGAAAATGATATGTCATTTGTTTTAGGAAAATAAACTTTATTTATCTTTATTTTATTTATTATGGTACATAAGGCAAAGATTCACATGCATACTCTTTAGCCTTGATGTTGTGAAGTTCTTTCAGAAAGGTCTAGATATATAACATATTGGTTTCCTCTCCTTCGAGCTTTATTACTATTTATCTTTTAAGCAAAGGTTTTATGTTACATACAACAATTTCCATTTGCCTTACATCCATGTATTTTAAATAATGGGTGCTTATTTACAAAGAAATAGTAAATACTTATATTTCACACATAGTTGTTTTTTTTTTTTTTCCTTAGTTCACTACCAGCCACATGCAATGAACAATACTAAATATCAACATTAGCTTTAAGTTTTAAAAGGACATAATTTATATTAGGAAGTTACTTCAATATGTATACACATTTTGACATTGTGAAGCAACTAAACTACAAAGATGTTATTTCACTTAAGTTATAAATAGTCATAAGAAGCTGTTCAGATTAGAAATCGAGTAAAATATATATTTATGCTTTTTTCCTGCTTTTTTGATGATGTTACTCTGTGTAGATATAGAGATTCAAAACAGCAGCAATTGGACTTGAAAATTCCTAGAACCTCTGAATTATTAGTGAGTATAAGTGAGCAGTCTGGTATTTGATATTTATATTTGATATTCTTTTCTCTTGAGTATCTACTATTGTAAAAGGTACATGTTTCTGAAAGCAAGGACTTAGGTGCAACAGGTATCCACACATAAATGTATAATACTAAGCCCAATGAATAGGTTTTAGGAATTAATAGTTATATATATTAAAAAAATCTTAAATAGGCCTTTGCTACAGATAAACTCATTTTGACTGTCATAAATGTCTACACATAGATACAGTAGATTTTTCAAGAGTTATGAAGAAATGTTTAATGCTGAACATAGGTCTATTTTATGACATTTTCAGAAACATTTGGAGTGTTTTCTACTTTTTCTATACCTTTGAAAATACATTGATCATCTGCTATTTGTTTTTGTGAAGTTGATGCCACAGTGTTGTAATAAAATTGGGTAAATAAAAAATGTTGGATTAAAACACTTACTGGGGGTGCCAGAAATTTGTAAAGACATGAGCCCCTGAGAGCTAAAAATGTTGGAGAGTACACACGATCTTGAAGTGGGTCCTGCTCCCGTGCTTCACACCAGCCCATGTATACTATCTGCAAGGAAATTGAATACACTTAATTGTAAAATAAATGTCATTGCAGCTGTTTCATGAATTTTTTGTATGTGTGACACTTTAATTCTCTTCTAAAATTATCAAATTGATGCAAAGAAGTATATTAGCAATAATTTTACATTAATAAGTAAAGCTGAGCCACATTAAAGTGTTATTGTATTTATGTTAGTATTTATAAAATGTTAGTTTATGCAGTTCAATGTTGTTGCAAATGGTAAGATGACATCGTTTTTATATCTGAGTAATATTTCCTAGTGTGGATATATTAAATCTTCTTTATCCAATCATTTGTAGATGGGCATGTAGGTTGTTTCTTATTATTAGCTATTATAAATTATGTTGTGAAAAACACAGAGATCCACGTGTTTTTGTTTTCTTTGGATAAATACCAGAAGTGTGAAAACTAAATATTTATGGAATTTCTACTTACAATATTTTTAGAAGTATCTGTATTGTTTTTATAATGATTATAAAAATTCACATTCCCTTTACACTACATAGTGGTTTCCTTCTCTCTATGTCCTCTCCAACATGTTCTGTTTTTATCTTTTAGGTAATAGCCATTTTCAGAGGTAGGAGATGTTATCTTATTTTTTATTTTAATTTCCCTAATTGTAGAGACAATGAACACTTTTTATATGTCTGTTGGTGATCTGTATGTCTTGTTAGAGAAGTATATAGTCAGATGTTCTGCCCAGATTTTAAGTAGGAATTTTGTTGTTGAAAGTTAAGGGTTTTTATAAATTTGGATATTGAGCTCTTATTGGAAGTGTCACTTGCAAATATAATTTTCTATTCAGTGGGACACCTTTTTATTTTGATTATAATGTCTCCCTGACATACACATTTTAAAATACTAATTAGAAGCTAGAGAAATATTTAGAAAACATAGTTGTAGTAAAATTGCATTAGAAACAAATGAAGAAATAATTATTGAATTGAAATATTGCTCAAAAATATATTTAGAATTAGGAATAGAGGAACAAATATTTGGGGAAAATGAGAATAATAGAAAGGGGTGGTACAGAACTTTGAGGGTCCTGGGACATCAGACTAGCGCTGATCATGCCAAAAGGGACACTAAAGAAATTCAAGTTCATACAACAAATCGAGGATAAAGAGAGACTGCTCGAAACTGCAATGTGAGTGGAGATAGAAGTGCAGATTTGCGCTAATTGTTTGACAGGTTACCATGGGCAGGGGGAGAGATTATTAGTGTGGCAGTACACCATCAACTGTTGGAGAAAAATGTTTGGATGAGCTGGGGTGTGCCAGATGCTCCAAGTCCCAGTTAAGATGACAGGTCCAGAGCTGTACTCCCAAATCCCCACTACCTTCTAACATCTAGAAACATGGAGGAGGGTGATGTGTTGTTGCATGAGTCATTTCCCCTACATTACTTTCAGCAGTGATTGGATTCCTCCAAGTCTGTCCACAATTCCTTGACTCAAAGTCACTGATACATTCTTCATGACATACAAACTACTTAAATGCCATGTCAGAAAATAATTTAAAAAAATGATAAAACAAAGCAAAACATGATAATATGCTGGCATGTGGAAATTCTACACCTACAGGAAACTTTTTTTAAAAATTGCAAAATAGGAAGGCTACAAATGGGCACATAGAAAAATGAACACATGGAATCTTGAGTCATCAAGGGAATATTTCACTAAAGAGAAAGAAATATTTCTATAGAATGAAACTGCTATGACATAAAAGATATTTCCTTCATATCAGATTCAGAGTTCAAAATTGCCTTGATTAAAAAAAATTTAAAAAATATTTTGTCAAAGAAATAGACAAAAAAAAAATTTTTAAAAGCCACAGAAATGTTGACCAAAGACATGTAAGAAAGCAAAGGAAAAAATTAAAGAATATAGAAATTATTACAGTAATGCTTAAATTCCATATATCTGAAAACATAATTTTAAAAGTTATAAATAAGAAGTTGACAGAATAGCAACAAAATAAATGGACAAATTGTTAATCATATGATATTTAGTACTAGTGACTCAATAGTCAAATATGAATGAAAAATCCATTAAAATACAGAAGTTTTGAACTATAAAATTATCTAAGTGAAGTTATTGGACTTTAGGCTCCACAAAAATTGACTATATATTCAAGAAATTATTATATTTTGGGTGAAATAGCAGTTCTTAAAAATTTTATGATACAAATGATATGTAATATCCTAAAGAGAATTGCATTAATAAAGTCAAATATAACTAGAATACTTCTTCACAAATATTTAAAAGTTAAATAAGATACTTTCACAGCACAAGGTAAAAATAATAAAGGGAGTGAGAAAGTAGTTTGAAGTAAAGAGTAATGAAAATAAGACATTGAGCCTCCCTGGTGGCTCAGTGGATTAAGCAACGCACTATGAAGCAAACCACAGCCACCGCAGCATGAGTTTGATCCCTGCTGCTGGCCAGGGTGGGGACCCACATGGCCTGGCATGTGCCTGCTGCTCCCCTCAGCAGCGTACTTCCGTTGATCTGCCTGTTCTGCTCCCCGCTCTCTGTGGTGAATCCTCTCACCTCCCCACACCTCTGGCCTGTACCCCAGTGCTTGTATGGATAAATAAATAAATCTTTAAAAAAAAAAAAGAAAATAAGACATCAAATTCAAGTGATTTACCAAAGGTTGCTCTTGGAATTTTATAATCTGTATACATGTATTTTAAAAGTATGAAAATCGATATTCTACAGATGTGTATCAATAAGTTATGAGTGGAGAGGGCATAAAATGTATAAAGAGATAAGAAAATACTGTATGGAGAAATAAGTGAAATAACAGAATCATACTATCACTATCCAATGCAATCTAAAGTAATTCATAATAGAGACTAATAATTGAGATTAAACATCTCATGATATCAACTCCTATAGACAATATAATCACTTTAAAATATATTACAACAACATTCTGCAAGTCAAAAATCTCAATTAATACATTAATTTCATGAAAAGCATCATAACAGATGTAGGAAGAAATTTCATTTTAATGAATGGCCATTTAGCTCTTAAGGTGATAAAATTTGTAATTTAAAAAAATTCAACAAGATAACTAAAGGTTCTTTAAATCTGCCTACAATCTCTATTAAGATTTTCAGGAAAACATAATTTAATATTTGAAAGTCTTCTGGGAACACAATAGAATAATTATCAGTTCCCAATTCAATTTATGAGCTCATTGTGACTTTAGCAACAAACCTGATAAGGTTGTTCATTTTGTAAAAGGAAATTAAAAAAAATACACAAATAATTCAAACTGAAATAAAAGTCTAAATTTCTTAATCAAATAAATGTAGTAATATTTAAAAGTATCAGTATAATTCATACATTAGAAAAATGATTAAAATCTTAGTATAATCTATAAAACTATAGAAAAGCATTCAATGAATACAAAATTAACTAGTTTTAAAAAATGAAAAAAATAATATAAATACCCAATTATATTAAAAATGTTAATCTTTATAGAAATATACACTTAATGTAGAAATACTTAAAGAATTCACTTAAGATATAGGAATATTCACTTTCACTATTAATAACCAACAAAAATTGTAAATTTTACCCAATTAACTGTTAAAAAATTAAGTATTTGGCTTAGGAAAGAGAAAATAGCCTTTATTTTAAAATGATAATTTGAATGTATATTAGAAAATATAAAATGATCTTAAATAATTACTATCAACATGTTTATTAATGTTGCTGGATACAAAATCAACTCAAATTAAGTATCTCTCCAAAATAAGAATAAGAGACATATTTCAGAAAAGAGACTGAAATATTAAAAAATATGAATCTACTGTGTAACCTACAATATCATCTATAGATGAATATAGTGATAAATTGTGATATAACAAGTTAACTGGCATATTGCAATGAAATGTTGTAAATGATGTTTATGTAACAATATGAATGGATCTCATAATATTAAATAATAATCAAAAGAAAAAGATGTAGAATAATAAACATATGTATATACATATATATAACATGTATATGTTATTTGATTCAAATAAAAATAGCATTTTAAAATGAATTATTGTTATAATATATAATAAAAGTGTATTTAGTTTTGTTGACAACACCAAACTGTCTTTGAAAATGTTCACAATATTTTGTATTACCACCAGGAATATATGAGAATTCCTATTTTCCACATATTCGCCAGGATTTAGTGGGGTTAGTGTTCTGGATTTCAGCTACTATATTTTGTGTGTAGTGGTATCTCCTTTTGTTTTTTATTATTATTGTTAATTTCCATTTCCCTGATGACATATGATATGAAGCATCTTTTCAAATACGTGTCTGCCCTCTGTATATATGTTTTAATGAGAACTTTGTTAATGTTTTTGGTCCATTTTTCAACTATGTTTTTTGTATTCTTATTGCTGAGTTTTAAGTGTAGTGTGTGAATATTGAAAAACAATGTTTTTATATTTAAAAGAGTAGGTTTATTAGGGAAAAGGACAGAAGAAAAAAGACACTTGCATAGACACAAGCAGTCAGAAAGAACTGCCAAGAAACAATC
This sequence comes from Galemys pyrenaicus, assembly GCA_019455555.1. Taxonomy (NCBI): domain Eukaryota; kingdom Metazoa; phylum Chordata; class Mammalia; order Eulipotyphla; family Talpidae; genus Galemys; species Galemys pyrenaicus. The sequence continues at coordinate 937,718 of JAGFMF010011502.1, forward strand.
TTTTATCAGATTCATATTCTATAAATATTTTCTTTCAGTCTCTGAATTGTTTTCTCATTCTTTGTTCTTTTTCTGAACAAAGACTTTACATTTAACAAAGTCCAGCTTAGCCATGACTTTTTTTTCAGTCATGTCTTTGGTGTTGAGTCTAAAACGTCATCATCATTTTCAAGGTAACCTACACATTCTCCCATGTTTCTGGGTGTTTTGTAGTTTTACACTTTACATTTAGATCTGTGATCCATTTTGAACTAATTTTGTGAAGAATGTAAGGTCTATGTCTAGATTCATTCTTTAGCAAGAGAATGTCCACTTGTCACAGTACCATTCTATTTGTTCCCTTGTACTGGTCCCTTGTATTGGCTTCCTTTGAAAACTATTTACTCAATAATATTTGCATGGGTCTACCTTTGGTACTCTACTCTGTAACAGTCATACACTTGTCTTTTTTTTACTCCATGTCATTATAGTAAGATATTAAGTGTGGTAGCGTCAGTCCTCTAAATTTATTCAACTTCATTGCTAGGTTTTCCACTTTAGATGTATAATTTCTACATATACTTTAGAATCAGTTTGACTATAGCCTTAAATAACTTGCTGAGATTTTGATTAGGATTGACAACATTTAATAATGATCATATTTATATATGTATTCCTATTGTTTTGGATCCAAATGGGAGGGAAATTATTAAACACACAGCAGCATATACATAAAAAATAAAATAGAACATATGGCACATTTTTAGAGCATAGTAACTCAAAACACACTAAATCCTTGATATCTATTAACACAGATCCACAAATCTGTCTCTAACATTTTTATTAAAGATGGAGAGCAAGCTTGTCTGAGATCCCTGTGATAATGTGGTCTTTGCTCCATCAGCATCAGTATCATCTGTGAACTTATTAGAATTTCAAATCCTCACATGCCATCACAGAAATGGAAACCCTTGGGGTTAGACGCAGTACTCTGTATTTTAACAAACCGTATAGCTAATGCTGCCTCAATTTTGAATATATTTAACTCTAAACAAAAAGCAGATGACCTAATTAGATTATATTCTAACATCTGGTAAAGTAGGTTGCTATTGAAAATAGTGCTTGTTACTTATGATAAAATAAACCATAACTAAAGCACTCTAATATTTGGGAAAAAAAAGTGATAAGCTGTTGAAAAACAGTGTATTTTCAAATAGAACAATGGTGGAGAGCTTGTTGAAGGTTAATTTTGTTTTCAGAGACAACTGGTGTAAAAAAAGAAACAAATTTAAACGGAGGGCAAAGCATTTTAAAGGGCTTTGTACACAAAACCCTACACAGTACAGCTCCTAATAAAAAGGGAAGCTCAGAGATGTGAGCTCCTCAGTGCCACTTTCCCCTTCCTTATTTGTCTTTGGAAAATAGCTGCTGCAAGACTAAACAAATTTCAAAGGTTTAGGAAACACAGGCAGGATTTCAAGACTCTCTAAGAAAAAAATCATAAAGAGATGACAGTTAAGTACAAATAAATGGTTTCATTATTTTGCATGTGGTGGTCCAATTTTCCTAGCACCATTTGTTGAAGAGAATTTCCTTGTTCAAGTCTATATTCTTGACTCCTTTATCATAGATTAGTTGACCATATATGTGTGGCTTTATTTCTGGGTTTTTAATTTGATTCCAGTGGTCTGTGTGTCCATTTTTATTTCAGTCACATGCTATTTTAATCATTATGGCTTTGAAGTATAATTTAAAGTATGGAATGGTAGATACTACCTACACTCTTCCCCCTTTTTAGTCAGGAGAGCATCAGCTGTCTTATGATTTTTTTGTGATCTCATGTGAATTTCAGTAATATTTGTTACATTTCTTTGAAGAATGACATGGAGGTTTTTATTGGAGGGCAATGAATTTGTATAGTGACCATTTTGATATTATTGATTTTTTCAGTCCATGAGCTGTGAATATTGTATTTCTCTGGGTCTCCTATTAGTTCAAGAATTTTAAAAATAATTTTCCTTGTAGCTGTCCTTCACTTACTTTGTTAGATTTTTTTTACAGGTATTTAATATATTGGTACAATTGTGATTGGAATGGTTTTCTTAACTTCTTGATCTTCAGGCAGATTGTTTGCACATATGAGGGCTACTTATTTTTGTGTATCCTGCCACTTTACTGAACTGGCTTATTAATTATTTTTTTCTGTGAATAGTTTATATATTAGTATGTCATCTGTAAATAATGATATCTTTACTTCTTTGCCAATTTGGATTAATTTTATCTTTATATTGCCTAATTGATCTAGTTAGTATTTTCAGTACTATGTTGACTAGTAGTGTTAAGATTGGACATCCTTGTCTTAGACAGGATTTTAGTGAAAAGATTTTAAGGTTTTCTCTGTGAGAATGATGCTAACTGTGAGTGTGTCAAATGTAGCTTTTATTATGTTGAGATGTGTTCCTTTTATCTCAAGTTTTTGAGTACTTTCATCATAAATGGATGTTGAACTTTATTAAATGCTTTCTTGGCATCTGTTGCTATGATCGTGTGATTTTTATTCTTTTTGTCAATGTGGCGAATCGTTTTGACTGATTTTCAACCATCCTTGTATCACAGGAATAAGTTCCACTTGGTTATGGTGTATAATCCTTTTGGTGTATTATTGGATTTGGTCTGCTAAGATTTTATTGATAATTTTATTTAAATTTTTTGACTTAAAACTTCAAACACTTAACAATTTATATTTTAGAGGCTAGAAGTCTGAAATAATGTGTTGACTGGGCCATCTTCTTTCTGAAACCTGTAGAGGCATGTAATTTATACTCTATCTCCTTTATCACATGCCACTCTCCCTTTGTGTCTGTATCTTCATATACTCATTTCCCATTTTCAAATACTAGGCAAATTGGATTTGGGGTCCACCCTAATCATCTCATTGAAACTTAATGACATACACAAATGCCTTAACATGAAAGAGCTGACTTTTTGAGATACTGTGAATTAGCACTTCATCATGTTAATTTGGGGGAGAGAATTCAATCCAAGAGTCATTTGGGGTTTTTCCTCTCTTGCTTCCTCTCCAGTCAAATTGGTAAAATAAGCATGGGACAGCCTGTGGTTCAGAAGGATGCTGTTCTTGCTTTGAAAGACCTGGTAATAGGAAATAAGGTCTAATTAAATAGTACGATTGACTTTGGCAGGCTAGATCCCTGGCTTTACAAAGACTCACTTTTGCTAAGCTCACAGGTAAGAGACCAAGAGACAGCCATGATATGACAGAAAATGCAACTTTTCACAAATAACACATTGACCAACTGAGCTGACTATATACAGACAGTCTCTTGCTTACCATGGCTTGTTACTTAGGATTTTTTGACTTTAAATGTGTTGTGAAATCCACATGTGTCCCTTTCAATTCTGATCTTCTCCCCAACTAGCAATAGGCAGTATGGTATTTTCCTGTGATGCTAGGCAGCAATAGTGAATTGCAGATTCCAGAAAGATGCTCAGTCTGAGGATAACAGTCAATCCGCTATAGTGTACTGTGTCGCCAATGTTTTTAACTTATGCTGTATTCAACTTATGGAAGGTTTAGTGAAATATAACCTCATCTAAATTAAGGAAAATCAATAATATAACAGAGTTCCTTAAGCCTAATGTCAATGTTCTACATAGTGTGAAGTTTAAATTTTTTTTTTTAATTTCACAATCAATCTCATTTCTAGAGATGAAATTTCTACTTAAATGAAAAACTAATAATTTTGCATGGGGAGTGGTACACCTGACTTAGGATTAACTTATAAATAGAAAAATAGAGTTGAGTGGCTGTAAACAATAAAGACAACCTAGGGAAATCCAGGTGAAGAGAATAACAGAGGAGAGGAGAGGAGAGGAGAGGAGAGGAGAGGAGAGGAGAGGAGAGGAGAGGAGAGGAGAGGAGAGGAGAGGAGAGGAGAGGAGAGGAGAGGAGAG
>JAGFMF010011502.1:941718-1047197 GCA_019455555.1 Galemys pyrenaicus
AGGAGAGGAGAGGAGAGGAGAGGAGAGGAGAGGAGAGGAGAGGAGAGCTCTTAAACTATGTGAAGATGAGGTTTAACATAGGTTGTATCAGGCAGTAAACATTCCCTGGTAGTTGCAGAGTAAAAGGACTTTTAAAAAAATAATATAAATGTGGTAGATAAACTAATGACTCGCCAATTTACTGACATGTTAATCTCTATAATCTGTACATATGTTATAAGATGTCTAAAAAAGAGACATTTTTAGCTGTCATTAAATCAATGATCTTGATGGTGACATTAACCTGTATTAGCCAGTAGACTTACTATGATAATAAGGTCCTTATAAAAGAAATGTAAATGATTCATAGTTAGAAAATTGAGATAATACAGAATGAGATACTACTATAAACAGGGAGAATGATTCCTTGGGAGCTCCAGAAGGTGCCAGATCCATCGGCACTTTGACCCCATTCGACTGCATACCTAGTTTTAGCGATCTGATCCTTAGTACTCAATAAAACATTTTTGTTTTTTAACCACCTAACTGAAAAGAAACCTGCACCCCCATGTTTACAGCAGCACTATTTTCAATAGCCAAAATATAGAAACAAACTTAATGACTTCAAATAGAATAATGGATTAAGAATATGTGGTGTATATATAATGAATACTACTTAGTCATAAAAAAAAAGATAAACTCATGTCATATGACAACATGGGTGGAGTTGGAAAAGGTGATGCTAAATGAAATAAGCCAGAAGGAGAAAGATAAATACCAAGCACTTTCACTCATATATGGACTATAGAGAAACCAAGCAATTTGCCAAACAAAGACAGACTTTGAAAGCTGACCATCTATATGAGTCATCCAGGAGGGGAGAAAAAGAGGGACTGATGGGCAATGGATTAAATGAGTTAAAACAGAGTTGGGGAGAGAGCACAGGGACTATGGTGGAGGGTGGGTGCTTTGGTGGTGGCAGAACAGAACTACTGTGATCATACCTGAGAGGAGAAATCATAAGTTGCCCAAAAATCACAACAATATAAGAATAATACTATATTTATAAATTAAAATAAATAAAATTTAAATATATAAGCACTATAAAACAAATCTAAATTGAGAGATATTCTATAACTGATTATTATTCTTCAAAACTGTTGAGTTTATGAAAATCAAAGAAAGAATAACAACTGTTCCATATTGCAGGATACTGAGGAAACATAACATTATATACCCTGGTACCTATATTGGCTCCTGAGTTAGATATAGAGCAGAGTGGGACAGTTGATAAAAGTCAAATAACACCTATATATTAATTAATAGTATCATATCACTGTTTATTTCTTAGTTTCCATAATTTTACTATTGCTATGCAAGTTGTTAACATGTGGCAAACCAAAGTGTGGAAAGGGTATAGAGAAATGTCTTGTGACACTTTGACAACTTTTTTGTGAGTAGGAAGTAGTGATTTCAAATATGAAGTAGAAACCAAAAATCAAAACTAAAATTAAAATGAAATAAAATAAAATAAATGAATAACAGACCTGGTCTCATAATAAAATATTGTTCCTAATTACTTAGTTTTGGTTGGAATGAGCTAAGTTGTTTTGATTTTATTTTGATACATATAAAACTAAATTCTATCTGGATGAAGACACCATATCACTAACAGTCACAAAGTATGAATCTAATTTTTATATGCAATGTCTATTATTTAATGTATTGACATATTTGTTAAATTTTATAGAGACACACTCATATATACACACATATCAGAGGAGGCAAAAAAGAAACCATAAAAAGGCATTGATCCATAAAGGAAGACAAAAGTACAAAAATAAAAACAATTCAGAAAACCAGGAGATAAACCAGACAATTGGGAAACACAAAAACAAGAGATTCAGATTTTGGAGCTATCAAACCAGAGTTTAAAATTATTATGGTCTGTATTATATAACTAGTTCAAAATTATAATAGATCACTAGAAATTAAAAAATACTAAAACACATTGAATAATGCTAGCACCAGTGAACAGGGTTGAGGAGAGGCACCGAGTGAATCAGGAAATAAAGAAATAACACCCACAAAACAGTTTAAGAAAAGCTGACCCCAGGGAACGAAGACCTCTTATTCCATACTTGTGTCCCGAGTGTTGGGCACAACTGTATTTATCGAGAAAAATCGGCCCCCTTTGTCTAGTTACAAGACAATGGTTTGTTCTTTTATTTCTTGGTATTTACAATTATTCCAGCACACACTCACTGTCAAGGTTCTGCATTGTCAGGCTGCAGTGCTCTCCCTTCTAATACAGTTTACTCCCTAAGCAATGGTTTCACTGGCACAAGAAAGAATATACTGATCTGTGCACGGGCCAGTCTTCCAACTCATGCTGATCAGTTTTTTAGCCATGACCAGACTTCTGACTGTGACCAAGATATTTTCTTTGCCTTTTCTCTCCATGCCTTAGGAGTCTCCAACAGAATAACATTTTTAAAAAATATATTTATTTTATTTATTTATGCATACAAGAGTTGTGATGTAGGCCATAGGTGCAGGGTGTTAGAGGATTCAGCAGAGACAGAGTGGGGAGCAGGACAGGCAGATCAACTGAAATTCACTGCTGAGGGGAATAGCAGGTGAGACAGGAGAGGTCTGTTGTGCCATGTGGATCAGCTCCCTGGTCAAGGATCCAACTGCAGTGACTGCTAATAGCTTGATAGTGCTGAGACTTAACCCCTTGTGATACCAGCGAGGTCCCATAGAATAAGTGGAATACGATCAATCAATATTTGGATTGTCTTGAAACTGAAGAGTGAAGTAAAGAATGCCATGAAACTAAAAGCCACTGCATAAAAAATAACATAACAATTGTTTTTCCATGCTAAAAATAACATCATTCTACCTATCCATGTGCACATGTATGTGTCCACAGTTGATTAGGAAAAAAAAATTAAATTTCAACTAACAGCAGCTGGGAGTAGCAGATGTTATTCATGATGACAGCAATCTAAAATGCTTATAGAACTCAAGAGGAAAAAAGTCTTAATTTATCTACCAAAGAGGTCTGTTTTGGTGGTACTCTCATCCCTGGGCACCCCTCACCCAGAACTTCAAAATTTATCTTGAGTCCCTAAAACAAGGAAAGGAGATAGCAACCAGAAATTATAATCATTTTCTTTCCATTTCACCTGACCTCTATCACTTCAGATATTGAAATTTCAGACAGTACCTAACAGATCCACATGGTTGAGTTTGACATGGCTTACAGAGATTTCGCACTAGCAGTGATTGTACTGAGATGACACTGTGGCTGCTGCAATCACAGTGTACCTCACTAACATTTCTTATTATCCAGCTAGCTCTTGGTGACTCCTTTGAGGAGAGCCCTGGAGATGAGCCTTGAATTGGTTCACCCACATTCTAATGGGCCATACTATGCTTCATCACCATCTTGGACGTCATTGGCAACAAGTTTACCTTCCTTCTCACACGAAGAGACCAGTCTATTCCATTTCTGCTGTATAGTAATCAAATGACTCTCTATGTCCTTTTCAGGAAATGACTCCTCTCCACAACCCCAATACACAGTCAGTCACTGTTGGCCGACAGATATTTTAGTTGGTGGTATCATTCGGAGGGTGAGGTTCACAAAACTTAATATGTTAACATTTCTCTAAGAGATATATTAACAAGTGAATTTCAAGGAGAGTTCTGAAAGAAGAATTTACCAAATGAACTAAGGGTACCCTGTGTTCTGATACAAGCAGAAAAAAGTAATTTTCACTTTTGGTAGGAGGACACATGGTTGATTGTGAGTTTACTAATGACCCTATTGTCATTTTATATCAGCTATAGAAAACTATCTCTTTTCCTTCTTGCCAGCTGCTTCCCTGAAAACCTCTGCTGAGCCAGCAATTATTGTAATAGCACAAAGCCACTCAAATGAGGGACCATGGCGATTACCCTGATTTGTCACTACAAAGGGTTGGCTATAAAGACTTATTTCAAGATGTTGAAATTAAGCAGCTTGGGATTATGCCAGGGTACTTTGGAGAGTAGCAATCAGAAAAGAAAGAGACACCAATGTGAGCACAAGAAAGCAGGTAGACTTGGCAGAAGGGACTGAGGAAATAAGATGGTTATTTTCTGGGAACATATGTCAGTGTAATCTGAAATTCAATGTTTTTTTGTGGTAAAACAGACACTCTTTTATAGTGCTGATGAAAGTGTAAATCAGAACAATTTATGAAACGAAATTTAACAACATCAACATTCTAAATGCATATATCCTTTGACCGAGCTCCCCATCCTAAGAATTTATCCTTCAGCTCTGTATAAGCACATTCAAAATAATGTTTCAGAGTTGTTCACTGCATTATTATTTGCAATAGAAAAATGTTAGAAATGACTTATGGCTATCCATTTATACAATGGAATTCTAGGTAGTGGTATATATTTAAAGAAAATGAGGCAATTCTTTGTGCACATATATAGCAAAATCTCCAAATTATACTAATAAAAGAAAGGAAAATATTTGCACAAACAGGTCATCAAATCATCAAAAATTCATATTTGCTTGAAATTCTTTTTATCTTTTTTTTTTGAAAAGGAAAATTAGTCTAGGCCATATAGATGCATGATTAAAAAGTAAAACTCAAGATTTTTTTTTTTTTTGGCTGAGAAGTAACAAATTTAATGGCATCCAAAATTTCTACATATAAAGGTGAATTTTTTTGTGATTGGTAAGCTGAGTTACCACCCAGGTAAGCACCGACCTATCACCAAGGTAAAGCAATTCACTAAGTGTGTTATAAGCATTGGGTATACAGAGATGAGCTAAGTATATAATGCACCACTATGTTATATAGTGGAAAGCTGAGAATGAGAAAAAAAAGTGTCAAAAAGAAAGAACATAAATTAGGGAAAGTTGGATATAAATAATTGAAATGAGAGTGACATATTCAATGAGCTCACTACGTGGTTTCATTCTGAGTACAGTCTAAAAGATTCCTTCTTCAAGTCGATAACCGATGAGGCAGTTGAAGTTTGAATTCAATGACTTGCAGGGATATTTTAAGAATTGTTAATGAAATAAATGGAATATGACCTCAGGAGTGTAGAGTCTTATAGGCTATTATAAGAACTCTGGCTTTTTCTCTGAGTTAGATGATGACATTGGAATGTTTGAATATAGGAAAAACACAATTGTGTGTGGCTATGGAGCAGTACCACTTCAGTGAAAAAAGCAAGGAAAAAGGCCTGCGACTATTGTTAGTGTACTGACTGAGGTTGGGGCAACAGAGGCTTGGGAGAGCTTGGCAGCAGAGGAGGTTTTCAAAAGCTGTTGGATGTAAGACAAGTTTTAAAGTAGAATTTCAGGATATGTGTGGAAGAAAATGTGAAGTTAAGGAGATACGAGGTTTTGATCTTAAGAACTAAGGAATGGAAATGAGATGGAAAAGATTGAGAAAATCAGCTTTGTAGAGAACATTTGAAGACATAATTTTAGACATAAAGTGGAGATATGAAGGCATAAATGTGATAAACCATTGTGGAGATCAAGTGGGTGGTTGAGTTTTTTCATGTAGAATCTTGTTTGGTCAATTTAAGACTGATATCTAAAGTGTTGATAGTACCAGATGAATGCATACAAAAGAAATAAGAGAACACAACTCAAAGTCAGGTTCCCAGAGCAATAAGTATTGCAGGGTGGGTATAAAGAGGAGAAAACAATAACGGCATGGTTGAAAACCCAAGCAGTTTTGATGTCATGGAAGAGAAGTGAAAACCATTATCATCAAATGTGTCATTGTTTTAATAGTTTTCATTTGTGACCTTAGAGCATATTGTTATTAGATGTGGCTTAGAAAATGAGAGGAGAATAATGGAGACAGTGAACATGGTCTCTTTTAATTAGGTTTGCTGTAAAAGAGTACAAGGAGTATTCATAAGGAAAATTCAGTAGAAATAGGAATAGTGACATTGCAAGGACAGAGAGGTAGAGCTGCTGGAGTCATGCACTTGGGGGGTTGACCATGGTATCTAGAGGCACACAGTTCACAAATGCATTCTAGAGAGAATTACCTGGACTTTGAAAAAGCAAACAGCCATGTAGGATTTGAGATTTCCAGCTGACAAGGAGTAAGAAGTCAGGACTTTAGTGAGCAATATAAGAAACTGAGTTCTGTCAAGCACATAATGAACATGGAGTGAAATAACAGTCAAACCTCCAGAGGAGAAGGTCACCTGATCAACCAACAGACTGTTGCTTTGGGACCCTGATCAAAGTAAAAACTACTATGGCAGAATCTAGACCTGGGGAATTCTAGCTTATGGAACATATACAGTTTTAAGTGGCTTAAGTCTATTGTAATTTACTATAATAGCTGCAATAGAAAACTAACCATAACCTTAACCCTAGTACATTTTTAGGAATTTTTTTTAAATATCTTATCATAAAGAAAAATCTAGTAAATCATGAGAAAAGAAGGTGAATGTAATGTGGATACTGAGACAGTGGTCATGATTATCACAATGAAATATTACTAAAGATGTGAAATGAACAGACATCAAGTAATATCACTTAATTAACAAGAAATAAAATTCACAGAAAATTAATATTAGGAGATAACAGAGTACCAGATATAGATATAAGGTATTTCTCTGTTGCTAATGTGTTTTTTTTCTTTTTGATTATTTTCAAGTTATTCGTAATACTTTACAGTTTTGTAATAAAGTCCACAAAGTTACAAGCAAATTTTCAATTGTAAACAATATAAAAACTTAAGCACAGTAATCTTCCACTTTTACATTTTTATATTAACTTATACTTATTAGGAAATTGTCAGACTTCATTCCAGATAAAAGATAAAGAGTAGAAAAATCCTTGCAGGTCATACATTTATTTATTTTTTCATGCGTGCATAGGCTAGGATGCAGTGGGTCAGAGGGTATACCAGAGACAAGAATGGGAAGAAGAATAGGCAGATACTGAAATACACCGCTCTGAGGAGAGCAATGGGAGAGAATGGAGAGGTGTGCTGGAACATTTGGGTGGTCTCCCTGGCCAGGGATTGAACTCTTTGGCCTTAGCAGTGATAGCACTGAGATTTATCCCCTAGGTCACATGGAAGACCCAAGGCCTGATATTCTTAATACAACTTAACTTTCCTAGTGGACCCCAATTTCATTTATTTTTCTTATCCATTTTTTAATGCATACTGAAACATTCTTATTATGTCTTACTGTCATAGAACACTGACACACAGCTTGTGTATGCCAAGATTCATTTGTTTATTAAATAAGTTAATTTGTTTATTAAATAAGTTAAATAAGTTAATAAGATGATATGCTCTTATGGGCATGGAGTAAATAATGCAGTGAAATCAACAGGTCCCTACTCTTACAAGTTTGTATTTTTGTAGATGAGATAAGTAATAAATAAAAGATGCATGGTATGACTTCAGGGGGAGATAATTAACATGCAGACAAATAAAGCATGATACATATGAAGGTGAAGCATAGGATTAATATAAATAATAAATTTCTTAGTTAAACATTCTGAAAGGTATAGCTCATTATCAATATTTGATCAGAACTAGATGAAGTGAGTGCCTAAATTAAATGATTATCTAGTAGAAAGTTTTATGGGTAAAGGTAAAGCAATGTCCGGCTCTTAAGTTGTGCATGAATGTACTTGCTACGTTAGATAACGATCAAGGAGACCAGTGCAGCTAGAGTTGCATGAAGGACGGGAAATTTAGTTAAGGAATTCTGACTGTTATTTATAAGACAAATCATTTATATTTGCCACAAATTTGCCTCAGGACAAAACAACTCTTCCACTGTTTTTTGTAACACAGTAAATAGAGAGCATTTCCATTATAGTTATTCTCCTATTCAAACTGTTTTAAAGTCACCCATGCCTCAGTAGGCTTATGCAATAAAAGTGAAGTTTCCATGTAGGTTATAGCTTTTGAGTAGTTAAAAATGAATACCAATGTCATTATGACATTCTACTCTGTGATTTTGAGGTAATTTACTTTGAGACCTTACAAATTAATTCTTTCACTAGATGTCTAATTTATTTTTAGGATAAAATAAAAATTAAGCCAGAAATATTTCCCTATTTGTAAAATTATCTCTTTATGTCTTGTTATGATTATTTTACTATTAATACTTTAGACATTCTAGTCTAGACATAATAAATCTGCTTCAAATTCAGTAAGAACTGCTTTTCAGAGTTTAAAATATGTTATTTCTTTCAATATGTTGTTAAAATTTACCTGACAATTTAAAAATTGCAAAATATCATATCTCTAACAGTTTTTGCATATGTATTATATGTGCATAATAATTTGTATACAGTGCATTTCTTTCATTTATTTTTCATTTCTTTTTAGGCTAACCAGCAATGTCTAAATATATGTTCATAATATATAAAATAAAATATGAACATTAGCACTTTACTTTGCTCTAACTCCAGCATCTTCTTCTGACAGGATTAACTTATCTTAAGTATATCAACTTAAAACTTTAAAAGAGGGGTCTCCCTGTTGGCACAAGAGGTTAAGTCACAGCACTATGAAGCTATCCACAGCCACTGCACAATGAGTTCTATGTCCGGTGAGGGAGGTGATTCACATGGCGCAAGCACACCTCTCCTATCTTGCCCATTGTTCCCCTCCATAGTGTGTTTCAGTCAATCTGCCTGTTCAGTTCCCCACCCTTTCTGGTGAGTCTGCTCACCCCCTGCACCTCTGGCCTGTACCCCACTTATTGCAAGCATAAATAAACAAATCTTAAAAAAAAAAAAAACTTTAAAAGAATTCTCTGCACACAGGTATTAAAAAACAAACGGAAACTAAGCAGATGGAATCTTAGAGTTTTTGGATTTTGTTTTAGAACTTCATTTCTTGTCATTATATTGGTGGAACTGTTATATTGTCATGATTTTTCTTTTTTTCTGTTATTAATACAGAAATATTTTTAAAATAATTATTGAGCCAAATGATAGGAAATTTTTAAATTTTGACTTAATAGCAAACATCCCTCTACAAATATTGCAAAAATTCACTTTCATCAATAGTATATGAGAATGTCTGAAGATTCAAATGTATCAATGTTTCCATGAATAAAAATGCATCAATTGAATCTCATTGAAATCTGAGCTTCATAAAATGTCTATATTCATCAATTCATTAAGATTAGAGATTATAGCAACAGTAGTATTTGCTTAAATTTTCTGTCTTTTTATCTGTTCTACTTGACCACAATAAAATCATGAATCATTGAATTTATATATTTTCATTTGCCTTTTCAAATACATTATTGCATTTATTACTGTTCTCTGAAGCCATATATTTTGGTGATGTGTAAGTATGTGAGTTTAAGGAAGACTTTTCTTTCACTTTATTGCAAAAGACTCTTTTCATTGTCTGAAATATCAAATTCAAGGTAACCTAATCTCATTGAACCATCAGTACTACTCTAAATTTCTACATTGACCAACACAGGCTTAACTTGTCCCATTGTATACATTTAGGAAACACAAATATGAATCATACTAGTTTAACACTTTACAACTCATCTGAAACTTTGCATTTTTTTCAATTATTGCCATCATACAGTACCTCACAGGCCCAAATCTGACACTTGGATTTTAACTAGAGCATTTCTCCTGTTTATCCAAGTTTTAAAGCAGTCTCTTTATTGTTAATATGCCTACAGTGAAGTCGTAGTAACCTTTTCTCCTGTGTTAGGTTTTCTAACATTAGGCTCCTGATTATTTTAATCTCATCAGGAATTAAATTGTGAATCTAAATTACTGCTTGATTTTATGAGTCACATTGGATCAAAGTTATCTGCATTTCTGTGTGTAACTGCTAGTCATTAAAGTTAAAACTGTACATTAGGAATTGGTACTAAATTGGCAACTGAAATTGCTGTTGAGGTCTACTCTGCTGTGTTGTCCTGAATTGTTTGCCTGCTCTTACTCCCTTCCTTTGTTGGCTTAGAATCCTTGACTTTGCACTCAGGTTTACATTGAGGATAAATCAGTTTACCCATGGAACACATTTGATGGTACGGAAATTGTCATAAACAATGAGGTGCACAACATAATCATGATTTCTGTTTTGAGCTCCCTACTTCAGTTCTGCTGTACATTTCTATAAAACACATTAATTACTTATAAGTATACAAGTATAAAACTTGTATACAAGTTTTAATATGGAGCACCCTTTTAAAACATATATTCCAAACATTAAAGGATTAATGGGAAATAACAAAAGAGAGAGTTAACCCCCACCCCCCACATACATACTAGTCTGAATTTAAGCATTTTAAAGAATAATTTAATATGGAAGAATAAAATGTAACCAAAAATTTCAAATACAAATTTAAAGAAGAAAAAATAAATAGAAATTTAAGGTTTGAATACAATTAATATTTTGAGGCACACATGAGATTTTCATTATAGAGAATGGATATATTATTTGAAATATTTATTACATCTAATAGAGGCATATAAACTAAATAATTTTGTACGAGCTGAGTTTGTAAAAGATTTCTTATTGTTTGAGTATCTGTTAACTATTTTCACATTAAAACTATTAAAAAGTACAAAATGTAGCATGATGGTTTTATGATGTAATATTAAGCATTTGTTTTCATTGCAAAATTTCTACAGTGAACATTATTTTCTCATCACATCAATGCACAGATAAACTAGACAGAAATTAAACAGGGAAATAATAGCCTTAAATAGAGAATTAGACTTCATGGACCTCATAGACATATACAGAGCACTGCACATCCCAATAGCAGGATATACATTTTTCTCAATGCATGTGACGTTCTCCATAATAGAGCACATTCTAAGACGAGAAAACAAATATCGAAAATTCAGAAAGTTTGAAAGCATCTCCAGCACCTTCAGAACACAAAGGTATCAAACTAGAAATCAACATTCAAAAGAAATGAGGGCATTCTTTTAATGCATGAAAGTGAAAGCATACTTCTGAAAGACTAATGGTTTACAGAAAAACTCAGAGAAAACTTAAAAAGAAAACAACTTTGAGACAAATGAAAGCAAGCACACAACCATCAAAAACTTATGTGAAGCAGCAAAAGCATTACTATTGTATATATTTTCCTAATATATAAATATAGTATCTATATTATATATAGAATACAGACACCTATCAAAAAATAAGGAAGAACCCAAATATATATCCTTTTCTCTTGACTTGGGGAATTAGTAAAAGGGAAAAAAAAAGAAATCCAAAATAAATAAAAAAATATGATGTAAGAAAAATCAAGGAAAAGTAAATGAAATAAATATTGAAGACCATCTAAAACATGGATGAAACAAGAAACTGCTTGAATCACTCTAATAGAGAAACCACTAGCAAGGTCCATCAACAAAATGAGAAATAAAGGAGAAATCTCAACTAAATAGAATCTATAACAAAAATTGAGAAATCACAAGAGATCTTGCAGAAATTTAGAGGATAGTTAGAATATCTACATGCTAATAAATTTGATAACCTAGAAGAGACAGAAGAATTTTTAGAATATAAAATCATGAAAGACTGATTAGGGGAGAACTAGAAAATATGGATAAACCTATCATGAGTAAGGAAATCGAAACAGTATTCAAAATTCTCCCCCTAAACGATATCCAGGATCAGATGGCTTCATAATTAATTCTATTAAACTTCAAAAAGGAATCAATACCTATCTTATTCAAACTCTTCCAAAAAATTTAAAAAAATAATATTTCCAAATGTTTCTGAGGCCCAAAATCAGTATCAAAAACAAAGACTGCATAAACAACAACAAAAATTATAGACCAATGTCCCTGAAATACAAGGATTTAGGAATGCAATCATCACAATGGAAGAAAACTGTGCTGGATACTTATTCCCTGATTCTTCTGTGTCTTCTTGAGATTTATTCCCATACAAGAATATGTGTATGTGTTATTCTAAACCCATTACTGAAAGACAGTGACTGACTTTATTCCCTATTCACTTTGCTATCTCCACCTGTTGGGTAATCTTCTATGCTAGTACCAGCAGAGCAAGCAAGATTTAGATTGTATCTAATCCTTTCATTGTATCCCAGTGATTGGGCATTGGTGTTCTTTCAGCACTTCTATTGGAATAGATTTGCTTCATTTCATCATGTTCAAGAGTTAGTTTGGTTCTTTAATTCTTAGCCTTCATCTCTCTTCATATTACTGTCTATCACAGGTCTCTCCATTATTTCTACTGTATTTTAATTTTTTTTAACTTCTCATTCTAAGCTTCCTGTCTTCATTGCCTTTCATATTTTTCACTTCTTTCTATATATATAACTTTCTGATGATATTTTCAGATACATTACTTCCATTTACATATTTTGTCTTTTGTCTGTTTTGTCATTCAGTGGATTGGTTGATTTTAATTTAACATATACTTTGTTATATATTTTAGAATTTTTTTTTCACAAGTCTTTCACAAATCCCCATTTTTAATCTCTATTCTTGACTTGAAACTTTATTTTAATGAACACATAATAAAATAATTTTAGATTGTCCCTTAATCTTTAGGTCATGCTTTTCCTTACTATGACTTATTTTCTCATTTTATTTATCATTTCATATTCAAATTTTTTTTCTTTTAGTGAAATAGGTTTTCTGAATGTCTCATGTATTCTGGATATGGGGGTGGTACTATAGAACTGATCAATGGCAGTTACCTCTGGGGACTACAGGGACTTAATCCTGTTCTGATCTCTCTGTTTTACCACGTGTGACACAAATTCAAAACCAAATTGCATAGGGAAAACAAGATTCTGTTCCCATATGTCTTGAAATCATAAAACAAACAAACAAACAAACAAAAAACAATTTTCATTTCCTGTTTTGAGACCTAGAAAATCAGGGATAGAGGAGCTTGAATGACTATCTTAACTTATATATCAATTATTTAATAAAAAACTTATGCAAACACATTTGTGACTAACTTAAGGTTCACAGAACTTTTCATGGAAATCGTTGAGAAGAAATTTTGAATAAATCACAATGGGATTTAGTGCAAGTCACTTTTAAATGCTGTCTGGATAAGAAATACAATTACATGGGATTTAAAATTTTTATTCCTTAAAGTGGCTCAGATTTCATTAAGTTGGAAATGTATTCCTACTGCATTATTATCATGCTATTTAGGTGAATTTTTCTTATGCACACTTAAAAATGCTTAAATATAAATTCTATTTCCTAGAAGTCTGTATTTCATGATAGAAAATAGCGATGGAAAAACTCAACTCCTGCTTCCTTTTTAAAATGTCAAAGAAAAAGCATTCTGATTTAAAAAATTAAGAGATGGTAAAATATTTTAAATAAATTTCAGTGTAACTAAGGATATTAAGGACTAGCATGTAAAATCCATCATTATTAATGCATATCTGTGTTTAATGTGTTTGGTAAAATATTAAGTAATTTTATTATTTATTCTATATGCAACTTTTTCATATTCTTATTTATTTCACCTTTTATTATTGGAAATTAATTTAAAGGTAGAGGAGGCAAAAAATGCTACAAGTTAGAGAAGGAAATATATAAGAAGTGTTAAATGTAGTTATCCCTATAACTGAAGAATAACAGTGGGGTTGTCAGTGACAAGAAAAACTCATAGTAATGCAAATTATATATTATTAATTCTTCACAAGTTAAAAGTGCAAGAAGTAGTGATAACACAGATAATAGAGTCATTCTAAAAGACACATATATGAATTTTATGTTTGGAAAGAAATCCCAAGTCAAGAAGATATACACAGTTGTGAACACACACACACATGTATTCACATTGTAATGCTTGTTTCTACTTGAAAAAATTTCCCATTAATGAAATTTTCCGGAGTACAGTCTTAGCCTCTGTACTATGAGCAGGAACATTAAATACAACCATATCTTGAAATGTAACACATACACCTCTATAAACTAATCATCTATTCAAAACATTTACTTGGTGCATGTGTGAGGATTACTATTCCTAAGGATAAAAATTCCTAAGAATGCAAAGATGCAGTTCAGAACATTATGGACACATTGAACTCTTCCAAGGTGTTCTCATTAGTATTTCTTTCATACATATCTTCACAGACTAGTCTGAATGAGTATTATCAATGAAGTAGTTTTAAAAATTTTAAATTTTAATGATAATAATGACTTTGATTGAGAACTTTATATATGTTAAAATTTAATTATCAAAAATAAACTTACCCAAATAGATGAAGGAATTGGGATTTGGATAAGAAAAAGAACCTACACTTTATAAATTGAAGACTATTTTTAAATTTTACTTTAAAATTAAATTGTGATTGGTGTATCACTCATATGTAATAATCCATGATATTCATATTTTATTTGGTGTTTGCAATTGAGGTTGATATTAAAAGTAAGTTTATTCTTTGGATTGCAGTTCCACTATCACACAGACCTGATATATCAATGAACTGAGCCTTCAATGCATCAAACACTGAGCCTTCAAATTACCTTTATTATTCATCCTAATATCTGTATTATATTTATAAAGTTGATAATAAAGCAAAAGTTTACATAGTAAAATCATAAAAGAAATGTATTCAATTATTTTATTCTATAACCATATTAGTAAAATAAGTCAAGTACATTAGGTATTTGATGAATCAAACATTGTTTTAATTCTATTCAGTAATTACAATTATGAAAGACTGCCATCAGAATTTGGAAATCTTGAACTTTCAGGTAAGTAAAACATAGGGTCTTCAGTGTTAAGTTAAAGAAAACTATTTTATGGAATTCGTTCTCCAAATTTTTCAACATTGCATTCAAGTAAGAATAATTATTATGTAAAACAATAGTTTTGACCAAGGATGGGAGTTTTTTTTAACTGCTTTTAACATGATTAGAAAGATGTGTTATATAATGTGTAACAATTTAAAAAATTATTTTCCTAGATAGTAAATGAGATTACAATTATTTTGCATACAATAAAAACAATCACAATAATTCATATGTATATATACACATGTGTATATATGAGTGTGTGTATAAATATATAAAAATATATGCATGATTTTATTTTCCAAGTAGTCTTTCATCTTACCTGCTGGTTTACGGGAAAGTTTCTGTTAATTTTTTTAATCTGCAATGATAAATGATAAGTATGAGGAATAAAAACAAGGTAGAACAAAATTCCCAAATTTCATGAAAATCTGAAATATCAATATATTTTGATTTTGGCTGAATGCAATATCAATATAACAATATTTTATATTGTTATGTTAAAATAATTGCATATCAAATAGCAATTATAAATGTTTTTAAATGCTGTCATTAAAATTGCCCAACTCCATATATGAACATTATTTAATGAGTGTTATAATATCATTTCAGGACAAAGAATGAAATTTGAACCAGAAACCAATATACAAGAAGAAAAAGATTTGTTGATATTGAAAAAGAATTTTTATCTAACATTTTTCTTAGAGAAGAGAAACCAAAGCCTGTGAACTATGTTTCTATACAATGTTAAGTAACTCCCTACCAAACATAGACAATGTGTGTAGTGTTTCTTCTCTTTTTGCTTTTTTTTTCCACTGTGAAATAATTTCTGTTTGATTTGCTTTGAAAGACAACACAACAGAGAGAATGAACTAATAAAACATGTAAGCATACTGTCTATATAATTCGAGTCAAAATACTAAATAAATTATCTTAAACATTTTAAATGAGTGACATTTTATGAGAATCTAAAATAAATCTTCATTTTTTTTTAGATTTATTTAATTATATTTGACAAAGAATATCCTCAGTAGTATGCAATGTGAACTAACTTTAAACCCTAACACATGGGTTAGGCCCAAGTGGTTAAGTCTCAGCACTATGAAGCAATCCTTAGCCACTGCAGCAAGAGTTTGATCCCCAGCCAAGGTGCTGACTCACATGGCACAGCAGACCACTCTTGTCTTGCCTGCTGCTCTCTTCAGCAGTGTATTTCATTCAATCTACCCGTCCTGTTCTCCACTCTGTCTCTGGTGAATCCTCTCACCCCGACTCCCACACCTCTGGCCTGCAGCCAGATCTTGTATGCATAAATAAATAAATCTTATTTTTTAATAAATACTAAAATACATAAATAGTACATAAAATAAATAAAATTTTACTTAAAATAAATAGAGAAAAAAAGACAATGAACATCAAGCTTAAATAAGTGAGCTTACACATAAAATCTTTGTCAATGGGATTTTTACTATTTAAAAAAATATATTTCCTTTTTTAAATTTTTTTAAAGGATTTATTTATTCATGCATGCAAGAACAGGAGTTGGGGGCAGGGTGAGAGTATTCACCAGAGAAAGAATGGGGAACAGAACAGGCAGATTGAATGAAATAGTGCTGAGGGGAGCAGTGAGCAAGACAGGAGAGATCTGCTGTGCTATGTGGGATATCTCCCTGGTTGGGGATCAAAGTTAAGCTGTAGTGACTGTGATAGCAGCATAGTGCTGAGATTTAACCCCTTGTACCACCAAGGAGGACCATTTTCTAGAGAAAATTATACTATTAACTCTATATGGTATAATCTTAAATGTTGTTTCATTTAAATATTTATTGAGTTATTTCCCCTTTGTAGTTTTAGTTCCCTTTATTTTACTGTTAAATCTAAAAATAACATGAAATTTAATGAGTATGGTGGACAATGTTGGAAAATCATAAAATAGTTCATGGACAAAAAAATTTCTTCCTGGAAGGAAATTCCTTGTTTAAATTATAAAAGATAAGAACATTTGAGAAGTTATGACACTTCTGAAATTGAGAGGATTATAAGAAATTATTATGAACATTTGTATGCAGTGAGTTGAATAATCTTTAAGGGATAATTTGCTAGAAATATACAACGATTGAATTTGAATCAGGAAGAAACAGAAAATAAGAACAAATTATGAGGGAATTGGAAAAGAAAAAACAAGTCCAGGACCAGATGATTTCACTAGTGAGTTCGATCAGACATTCAAAGGTGTTCTAATACCTACCCTTCTAAAACATTTAAAAAATAAAAAATGAGATAAAGGAAATACTTGCAAGCACATTTTATGAGGTTACCTATTGCCAAAAACAGACCAGAAAGAGAGCCTAAGAAATATATTGTATGCTAAACCTTTATTGAGGGAGGATATTCAATCAAAAGTAAGCAAGAATGAAAAGTAAAAGACAGCAAAACAGATCAGCAGAAGGCAAAAATTTGTTGTTTCCTGATTCACTGGCTGACCACAATTATCAATAAAACACTATCACTTAGTCATATCTGAATATGCATAGAACCTTATGTAACCTTATGTAATAGTTCATTTATTGAAAAAGGGTAAGTAATTTGCTAGCTAGCATCTCCTGACCCTGTTTTGCAGTGGACCATTATTTCCCATGGGGATTACTGGGAATTAGGATGTCTGGGTAGAGTTGGTGGGCCGGCCCTGTGTGATCAGTTCCTGCCACTAGGGGCATGACAAGCCCTGGATGTAGAACAGTGTACTGTTGTGGGTGTGTTAGGGTGTTAGGTGCATTCCTGTAGCTGTGGGTCTGCTGGAACATTAAGGGCTGGGGTTGTTCTTACCAGGAATAAAGGGAAAACAATGAGCTGTTGTCACTTATATGTGGACTATATAGAAACAAAACAAATGGGATCAAGCAGGTAGAGACAATTGGATTAAAGGTGACATATAAATTGTGTTCAGTTAAATTGCCCCATTTGATTATAACTGCTTTATTCTGTTGACATCAAAGCTGATATTTTGGTTTGTGGAAATTCAAATCTCCTGATATTATTTAACAAGTTGTTTAACTTTGTTAGTTTTCAAAAAAAAAAAAAAGTGGGTTATTTTATTGAAATCCTCCAGACCTAACATTCTAAAATAAATTTTAATTGTGTTAAAAGTAAAAAAAAAAGATTGTCAAATTATGCATATTCTATAATACTCAAACTCGCCCTTGGTTTTCTTCTTATTTAAATTCTGCAATTGTCAAATTTCACTTTCTGTAATCCATTTGTGTTCAACACCTGCATGTCTGACATTCATATTTTGGTGTAAGAGAAAAAACAATAAAGACAACAACACTCTAACACTAAGAAGTACATCTAAGGACTCAAAAATGTCAACAGCTATAAAAAAGAAAAAAAAGCGTAAGCAAAACCCATGTCTGTCAAAACCACACTCTGCAAACTCTGATCACAGTTTTTAGTTCATTTTTGGTAAATCTCCTCTAGGCTAGGCTTTATCATGACTTTCAATTCACCTACAAGCTTTGTTGAGTCTTTTCAATGTGGCAGACATAATAGAAGCTTTTCCTTTCACTTTTCACTACCAACATTTTCATGGAAAAACATTTCTCTGAACTGACAAGAGCTTGCTATCAAATAAAGCAGATTTCTATGGATTAAATATGTGGTTTCCAAATATTTTTTTCAACTCTGCCTTTAAGACTACAGAATATAGAAAGATGGGTGAAATACCCCCTGATTAGACTGAAATGAATGCTTAAAAGTGTGTGTATCTGTATCTGTGGCTGTTTATCCTGAAGGACTTATTCCTCAAAAATCACAGGGGATGTTTGCTATACATTTATTTTCTGTCTAAGTAACATATTTTTAGTATGAAGCAATGCAGTGAGTATTGTTAATTACCTGTCTAAGAAGTTTTTATAATTTTCTTTTCTGTTTTATCTGATATTTGAGAAAAGGTAGAGACTAATTATTTGACTAACCAACCCAAACCCCTGAAATCGTCACAATACTGAGTTCAAGAAATGTGAAGCAAGAATTATTTCAATAAAAAGTCCCTAAAAAATATGCTGTTACTTTGAAAAAAGGAGAGAAATATAGATATGATGCTTTTTAACTTTCTTCACTTTCTTATCTATTCTTTTTTTTTTAAGATTTATTTTTTTATTTATGTATACAAGAACTGGGATATAGGCTAGAGGTGCAGGGAGTGAGAGGGCTCACCAAAGACAGAGTGGGGAGCAGAACAGGTGGATCATATCGACTGAAATACACTACTGAGGGGACCAGTGAGCAAGACAGGAGAGGTCTGCTGTGCCATATGGGTGAGCTCGCTGGACAGCGATGGAACTCATGCCTCGGACGCTTGAGATAGCTTAATAGGGCTGGGACTTTAACCCCTGTGGCATCAAGGAGGCTACCCTTTTTGCCTATTCTGAACACTGAAGTGTTTGGACCTGTTGCAGCCCTTGTGTGACTGGCAGGTGGAAAAATAAAGTAAAAGCCAAAACAATAATGGTAGTAGAAAGAAAATACATTATTGATAGCAGATGGTTTCATGGTGACTTCCCCAAATTTCTGAAATAAAGCCAGTGAATGCCACCATCAAAATTCTTGTCAGTTACAAATACCAACTATTCCATTAGCATTTATGATTTCTCTCCTTTGCTCATTAATTAATGCAACATCAAGTTATGATATTATATGTATATATGTAAACCAGAAGTGTATATGTTACATTAAGTTTACCATGAGTTGCTCCTGTTTGTTCTTAAAAGCAATCTTAATTGATATAAAAATATGGGAAAAGACAGTTTATTCTCTTTCACATACATTTCAAATAACATAGTTCATTCCAATAAAGGAAATGTGTGAATAAGTTAGATATGAAAGAATATGAACAGAAGATGAGATTTATTTATGTTATTAGTCATAGTGAAAATGTAGAATACAATTCTCTCTGTTTATTAACTGAGATTTAATTTATTGTAGTGATAATGGTAAGAAAGGTTGGATTCACTAAGTCCTATTGTAAATGAACCTTGCATTTTATCTTTCTCCTCTATGTCTTTTATTTTTCATTTTTTTTATTTTTATGGATCTTGTTAGTATTTTGACAGCATAAGATTTCCCACTTCATTTGTAGTTAGTGTAGCTCCCATACCCCTTCACCATAATCCCTTGTGTTTTCACCACCTCTGCCCCATTTTTCTCCCCTAATTGCCTCAGAATATGGTCAGTTTTCAAGATTTAGTTTAAATATTGTCTTTGACCCTTTTTTGGGTTTCAATATATTAAACATGTAAGTGAACACCAACAGGCATTCATTGTTCTCCTTTGGTTTATTTCACCTAACATAATCCCTCTCTCTCTCTTTTAAAGTTGAAGGATCTGAGGTATAGATATTTGGCTAACCATATCACAGCTTTTTAAAATGGTCTAATCACTAACATATTTATTTTAACTCAGTTTCTTCAATGTTCTGTTACTCAAACAACTGTCTTTCAGAATCTCAAATGACTACTTGATTAAGCAAAGTTGTGCAACCTCACATATAATAAACAAATTGATACTACACTTTTTCATGGTTTATGGAATGAATCATTTTATTTAAAATGCAACTGGAGAGAAGAAAATGGAAAATGTTTCAATATTATTTATAGGTCAGTATGTTTAAAAATCATTTTTCATTTAAGTTTGATGCTTGTTTTTGAGCAGGAATCTGAAACCAAGTTCTCACAACTAGTAGACAGGGAAGCTAGACTTCCTACCAAGTCTGATGAGACCAAAGTGCTTGCTTTGTCCATACTGCAAATCTGCTCATAACTCTGCAAAAGCATAAAATCTCAGTTTTCTTTGAACAAATAATGGATTATTTTGAAGTTGTACTTCTTCCTAGTTTCAAGTCTAGTACATGCAAACATTAAGAGAACTAGACCGAACCTCTGACTTTGCTAAAATAACTTCTCTAGCTACTCTCAATTTGCATCATTTCTTTATTAAAAATTATCAGCCATATTGTGGGGCCTCCCTGGTGGTGCAAGGGGTTAAGTCTCAGCACTAAGAAGCTATCCACCCGGTCAGAGAGATGACACACATGGCCCAGCAGACCTCTCCTGTCTCACCTGCTACTCCCCTCAGGAGTATATTTCAGTAGATCTGCCTGTTCTGTTCCCCACTGTCTCTGTTGAAATAGATCATCCCCTGCATCTCAAGAGGATAGAGACATTTATTTCTTACCTGCTTTTAAAAATAAATCATTAAGTTTTGATAGTTATTTTTAAGCTCACATTCACCTATTTATTTAGCACATATCCTATATACACTCTTCAATGCAAAACACTGACTTTACTACAGCATAGGAGATGTGATATGAAATAATTAGGTTTGGTTCTCTCTGCCTTCAGGAGATTATCCATATGGGGAGGACACTTGCTCTAGTCCTTCTAAAGATACCAGGCACAAAGCCAGAATGATGTCTTTCTTGACTCAAGAAGCACCTAGGTTTTCCAAAAGGAACTTTTGATAGACCAACAATAGGATTGCAAAATGCACTGGTTTTACTCTATGTGTATACATATATGTTGTTGTATAGGCATTGCAATGAACATTTTTGTTCACATTCAGAAACAAAATATATAACCAAAGGTGAATATATCAAAGCAATTGAAAGAGGCAATGGGAAGTCTTTTAACTGTTCCTGAAAAAGCTTCACTCTCCATGGTAGTCCCCTCAACTCCCCTCCTACCCTTTATATATGTCTAATAGAATTCTAAGATCACTAAAGGAAAATCAATAATGCTCTCCTGAAATTCAGCATTATTTCTTTCAAGTGTTTTTACACATTTATATTTAATTAGCACTTGCTATATGTCTATTTTAACTTATTAATTAACATATATTTTTATGATGTTTGTTAATGGAGTGTACTTGTGAATGTATCCTTGAATGAACAAATGGGTTAAAGTTTTAATCCAAAATAACTTTCATGATAGATTTGAAGTGTCTCATTCTTAAAGAATACCTAACAATGCAAAATTATATGTGTGTATATATATATATAAACAGATCTATATATATAAGAAATTTAGCAAAGCTATAAGAAACTCAATGGCTAGATATTCCATGAAGCATTACTTACATTGTGCTTTGTCAGATTTGAAATATTAGTTGCTATTGCTTGAAGCCAGTCAATGCAGTCTTCAGCAGAGAGGCACTGAATAATCCCACTGCAGACTCCATCCACAGCAATGACTTGAAAAGCATTCTGCCTACGATAATAACAGAATAAATTAGATCAAACCCATGCCATTTACTTACATGCAAATTGAAATAATATCTGTTGAATGTTCTTCTTTCCAAACAATATGCATATAGTTTCAAATTATTATTTGCTTACTTCTCTTATGAATACGTCTGCTTTTATTTTTACTTTTAGTTTTATTGTTTTTCATTGAAGTGACATTGGTTTACAATGCCATATGTGATTTAGAGATATTTAAAGTAAGATATTCTCACCTTTTCTGAGGCATGTACCACCCTATGCTCATCACCAAAACACCCATAATCCTCTGACATAGTACACTGGGTCACTGTCCACCATTAACCCCCTATTCTCTATCTAATCCCTGGTAGAATTAATTCTGCAGTTCAATTTCCCAGATTTATTTTGGTTTAATTTTATCTGTTTTTTTTTTGTATCATTTCTATATTTTCCACATATGAGAGAGATCATTTACTACTTGTTTTCCTTCTTCCAAATAATTTCATTTAGCATAATCCCCATCCAGTCCCATTCATCTTGTCACGCACACCAAGATTAAATGTATCTCTACTTTTAAATGGAACACTAAATATGAACTTAACATATAATTTTTAAAACTATTTATTTTCTTACATAATGGTTCATTTTTGTACAGTAATTCACTTCTCTTCACAGATACAGTCCACATAGTTCTCCCACTACCATATCACCCATGAACTGTCACCAGATTCCCTTCTGTCCTTTCTTTCTCTATTTTGACTCCCACTCCCTTGCTGTATGTCTCAGATCAATGGCCAGGTTGCTAGTTCTGTCATTTTCTTGACCTTTGTTTTGTTTCTCTATAATCTGCATATAAATTAAATCATCTGATATTTTTTTCTTTTTTCTTATATATTTAGCTAACAAAATCCCTTCCAGCTCCATTCATATTGAGACAAATGGTATTAATTTGTCTTTTTTGATAGCTGAGTAATATTCCATTGTGTAAATATGCCACAAATTTTTAATCAAGTCATCTATTTTGGTTGTTTCCATATGTTGGCTATTGTAAATAGTGTTGCAATAAACACAGGACTGAAGGTTCCCTTTCAAATTAGTAGATAATATAGTAGATCTATTTTTAGTGTTCTGAGGAACCTCCACACAGCTTTCCATAGTGGTTGGACCAGTTTACATACCCACCAGGGGTGTAAGAGGGTTTCTTTATTGCCATAACTTCTCCAGCACTTGTTGTTTCCAATTTTTTTTAAATGTGGATCATTCTCACTGGTGTGAAGTGGTTTCTCATTGTGGTTTTTATTAACATTTCACTGAAAATAAATGATGTTGAACATTTTTTCATGTGCCTGTTGGCCATTTGCATTGGCCATTGTAGAAATGTCTTTTAATTTCTTCTGCCCATTGTTTTTTTGCATTGTTTTTGTAGAGTTGTGTAAACTCAACCACTAGCAAAATAGCTATTCCACATAAAGCAATTGACAGATTCAGTGTAATTCCAATAAAACTCTCAATGGCCTTCTTCAAGAAAATGAACAAATATTGTTCAAATTCATATGGGATTCAAAAAAAAAAAAACAAAATGAAAGCTCTCTGACTAAAGGGAAAAATGGAAGTATTCACTCCAAGACTTTAACAATATTACAAAGTTATTACAGTAAAAACAACATTGTATTTGAATAAAACAGACACAGAGACCAATGGAGTTGAACTGAAAGCCTAGATACAAAAACACATATATATGTCAATTAATCTATGACAAAGGAGCAAGGCATATACCTGGAACAAGGTTAATGAGGTTAATAAACGAGGTTGAGAAAAGTGTACTACAACATGCAAAGAATGAAGCAAGACTACTATCTTATACCATATATATAAAAAGTCAACTCAAGATGGATAAAAGACTTTAATATAAGACCTGACACCATAAAATGTATAAAATAAAACAGGCAAATCATTCCATGACATAAACCTCAGAGACATTGTTCAGAAATCTCCAGAACCAAGGAAAACAAAAAAGATAAACAGCTGGGACTACATTAAATGAAACATCTTCTGTAGAGCAAAAGAGACAGTAATTAAAATGAAGAGAAATTCTATTGAATTGAATTAGAGAAAATATTTGCACAACATACAATGGATAAGGTACTGTTAGAAAAGGTCAACAGCATATAATTTTGAATTATCACAAAGTTTCTTGAGATTTAGGAAAAAAGTAGATAAACTTTGACATTTAAAACCTTAGACATTTAAAATGGAAGAACAGCTAGGACATAACAGAAAAATTATTTTTCCAGCTTACCATAATTTTATGCATAGAAGTTTACCTATTATTTTGGTTACCAACTTCTTTTGAAAATTTTCAACATATTTTCTAATTTACAATAGCAAAAAAATATAATAGTAAAAATTAAAATATTTTAGGTCATAACTTGGAGATCTTCTCAAAGATCTTTTAAGGTAAAAGGTTTCTATCCACTCCCCAGGTCTAAATATGTAAATATTGGGCATTTTAATAATATCCAAATTTTCCATATATGCAGTGGCCAGTATGAATATTTGTATAGCCTTTTATTGATTTGTTGCTGCTGTTCTTGTTCTAAAAAATTAAAAAAAGATGCCATACTAAATTGTTTACAAAAGTGTTATAGAACTTAGAGAAGTTCTCTACAACCTTAATGATTTACTTTTCCTATGCTCTTACCTCTTTCATCAAGCTGTTACCTGTTCAGGTATAAGCTTAATGGTCAGGTGTAGATAAAAATCCCAGAATGAAAAAGCTTGTCAAGGTATACCACAAAATACATGCCATACAGTTTCATCACTAGACCTGTGTCACTCTTCCTTTCCACAAGACTGTGCAGCTACTAGACTGAGACATCACAAAGACTATTCACATGTAAGTCACCCTGCAGGCAGATCATTAATATTTTTATATAAATTTATTCTCATACTCTTTTTTTTAGACCTGACACTATTCAACTGGTGAAGTCAAGTTCATCTTTTTTTTTTTTAAGATTTATTTATTTATGCATACAAGCACTGGGGTACAGGCCAGAGGTGTGGAGGGGTGAGAGGATTCACCACAGGCAGAGCGGGGAGCAGAACAGGCAGATCAACGGAAGTACACTGCTGAGGGGAGCAGCAGGCACAGCAGGAGAGGTCTGCTGCACCATGTGGGTCCCCTCTCTGGCCGGCAGCAGGGATCGAACTCGTGCTGCAGTGGTTGCGGTTTGCTTCATAGTGCGTTGCTTAACCCACTGCGCCACCAGGGAGGCCCTATTCTCATACTCTTGACCAAACTCTTTCAGTAATTAAAAATTAAATACTCAAATTTGCTTTTTGTTTTTTTCTTTAAAAAACATGAACATCCTTTAGGAAGTTCAAAACAGTTTGTGTTGGAATACTGTAATAATGTATGTGGTTGAATTTGTAAGAAAAAATGCATCACATGAAAAGATCATCATAACTTCACATAACTTCAGTCGCTTTAATTTTGATATTCAACAGTAAGACTTTTTATTTTTGTATTTAAGCATCTTACCTTATTTTTTACAATGTAGAATTTTTCTCCCCTCAAATGCAGTCACCATAGTTTTCCTGACACTATTGTGCCCCATGGCTATGTAAGATATTTTAAATTGTAAGACAAAAGCTCAATCACCCATGGAAAATGAGAACTAATTTGAGTTTAGTAGTATGAGTTTCTTTCCTCTCTTTAATTATCACAACTCTTGCTTCCTGTGCCATAATTCAAACAAATCTTAATCATATTTATCCTCTGTTTTAAATGACCATTGACATTTTAATATTTTAACTGATTAAAGTTAATACATTTAGAACAAATCTGTAATCTATGTAATCCTATGTCTGATATAGTTCCTACATAGAGTAGCTCTGAGTGATTAATCTTTTATAATCCTAGATTTAAATGTTAATATGTATCATATTTTACATTGTTTCTAACTTTTAGGTTAAATTGAAGGAAGACTGTTCATGAATATAAGCGAAATATTTGAACAGATTTCTTGCTTGCATATGACCTCTTGCAAAATAGGTAGAGCATAAAGATTAGAGTTGAGGTCATATTTGTTCCTTTATTAGTGAATAAAGGAAACTTGGCAGATTAGTTCACTCATTTGTCACTAAACTTCCCCTGAAGAAAAATGAGAATAATTATTTTGTAGATTTAACAAATATTTATGGAATGACTGGTGGATCCATTTTTTTTTTTTTGAGTATTACTAAATTCCCATGAGTAATCCTTCCCCAAAATAATCCATTAATATATGGTCTTGTTTGTAATATTTGAGTGTTTAGTGAGAATGTCACCATACAGGCTATTGTTTCATTGAACACATTTGTAGTTTTAGAAAATGTAATTCTTCTAGTCTAGACAATCAGTAATTATAAAGAAAACCTTTTAGTCTCATCTTCGTTGATTGTCTAATTTATGATTATTTAATGTTGTGAGATATTAAACTTTATAGTAGTATTGTGAATAACCAGGTTAAATTATGATTTTAACTAATTAATTTCAACATGAATGATTTTTATATTTTATGTATTTACTTTTAATTGAGGTAATATATAGATGCCTCCGTGAGATAATATCACCTACTGTATCCACCACCAAATCACCCATAGTCAATTATACTTCCTTCCTTCTTTTGTCTTATCTGTCTCTCAAACCCTCTCCCCTCCTGATGACACATAATGCACGTTTATTTGTTGAAAAAGATTCCATAATCGATAGATAACTGAAACTATGAGTGATTACTCTTTAAACATTATGATCAAAAATTTTATATTTTTCTAAGGATTTTCAATCACTGTTCTGATAATAAAAATTATTCTGAAGGGTTGCTGAATTTCAAAATAGATTACTCTTCTGAAATTCAAATTTCAACTTTTTTGTATGAAAATATACTACTTACCATAAAACTCATTCATATTTTTCAATATAACTTATGCATGTACAAAACTATACATACATTTCTGATTTAACATATTTGATAATTTATGTTTCATTTACCATTGATTTTATTCCACATGTAGGGAGATGTTAAAGTTGTGAGGGATGAACAGGAGAAGGCCACGTGAGATTTTCAATCATTGAGATTGAAAGTGAAGAAGCATTCACTTGAGAAAGCATTCAAACATAGAAAGATTTACAGAGACTGAAATAAAAATATTTGGAGAGGCTGGATTGCATGCTCATGAGGAGGTACTTGGAAGAGCAGTGTGAAAAAGAAGGCAGGCTCCTTTGAGAGAGATTTGCATGCCCTGTAAGGGGCTTAAAGTTTGTAGGGGAACTACTGCTGAACTACAAATAGAGGACTCCACCATCAGATCTATGTGAAGAGGGATTGTCTGTTAGAAGGGCTGTAAAACCAGTAAAATAGATATTATCAGTAAGTAAAATAAACATGTGCTAAGGGAGAATAACAAGGATATACTTCGCTCAAAGGGTGTGTAGCATTGAAAAGGATATGATTAAATGGCTGTTTTTCCATAGAATATCGGATATGAAAGAGAGGGTAGGGTCAAAATAGTTCAGGTTTTAGGCCTGACAGGCTGAATGACTAGATGGGGAAGGGCAGTGAAGGCACTCTAGTATTGCAAGATTGTTTGGTGTGGGGAAAAAAACTCACACCAACAATTGCTACTGGGTACAACATATGATGATATGAGGAATACGGAGTCCCAAAATTAAGGAACTGACAAAATCAACATATCCCTAGATATGTGACTGTAGAACTGAAGTTACCAGAAGAGGATGGTAAGAGTGGGAACAAAGGCTGAAAGGGGACTCAGTGGTCTATGGTAAAGGAGTAAAGGTGCTTTGGTGGTGGGTGTGGTGTAGTGATATACATCTCAAGAGATGTTAACTCATTTCCCTAATTTATATACAGTACTGTAAACAAATATCATCTTAATTAGCAATAAATTAAAATTGTTATTATTCAGAATAATCACCAAAAATTATGCTGAGTGAAAGTCAATCATTTTAAAGGTTATATAACATAGGCTATATAATTTCTTAGAACTGAACACACATACATACTTAGACTCTCACTTTCATGAAATCTGAATGAGAGGTGTTAGCATTTGGATATCATCCCCTTTCTCTTATTATTTCCTATAACTGCATGTAAATCTGTGATTATATAAATATATTTAATCATAAAAAATAAAAACCTAGCATGCAGAATAGAAAACATGTTATCTGTTATGATGGTAGTGTGTATATACACACTATATTTGTATGCGTATGTGCATATATACATATATCAGCAACTTCCTTAAAAATAACTATATTAAATAATTCAAATAAAATTAAAATTGGAGGCAAGAAACGTTGAAATAAATAGATACAATAATATTCAATATAAATAACTGATAGAAATCTTGTGTAACTATATAGATATAATAAATATAGATAAAATAAATAATATAGATAAAATAAATATAAAGGCCAGAAATATGGGTCATTTCATAATGATAAAAACATCATATATCAGGCAGTTACAAAAATTCAAAGTCTGCATTCAATATCATACAACATATATACAGTAAATCTTGATATATCCTAAAGGAGAAATAGAAACACCATCATAATGGGTGACTTTAGTACAGACTTCTCAGTATCTGATAAAACACATGAAAATATCATCAATGATGTGAGAAACAGAAACCTTAATAAACAGAGATGACATAGTTGAAATACAGAGAACTCTATACTAAAAAACATACATTGTACATTATTGTAAAAGCATATGGAACATTTGCAAACATTATTTATATATTTGGGGAAGTAAAGCTTTAGTAAATATCACAGGATTGAAATCATTCATCAAGAAATCATTTTACAAAGCAAAAGAGATAATTAGAAAATCTCATAGTATTTTGAAACTTTGAAATTCACTTTTAAATAACTTGTAAGTAATAAAAACTATAAAATAATATTAAATGGACAATAACTACAAAAAGGCATGATTATCTGTACATGTGGACTTCTGGCCATGAATGATTAGCCTCATTCTTCTCAAGTGTTTCCTGATAAAACTAAAACAACTTGGGCTTAATCCAGAAATTATAGATAGTCCCTGAAAGGTGAAAAAATAAAGCTGATTGCTGAGAGACCTTGGGAGGAGGGAATAAAAATGTAGTAAATCTCCTGTGCTTCCTAATTATCTCCCATGTATTCTAGACAGGGTGCTCAAGAATCTTCCAGCCCAGAATCAACAATAAGATAGAAAAGGTCTTCAAGTAAAGTCTATCTTACTACTTAAAGAAGGGAATTCAGTAGGCTTAAGACATAAAAACTATTTTGGCAATTTGCCTTAAACCAGCCAACCATTAATAGAAACAATGGCCCCTCCCCCAAGGCTGCAGCAAGACCAAGCAAGGGACTGATTTGATTCCTCCACTTCATTTAGTTCTAGGGTCTAAGGAGGAAACTAGACTTCATCTCTCACTCAAAGAAGAATACAGCACTTCAACACTCTTCAGGGTGTTTTCAATGGTGTACTACATGAGAGCCAAATCTCTGTACCTTCCCTGTAGCAATTTGACTGACTACTCCTAACCTCTCCACTGTTGCAGTAGTACCAAAGACGGTACTGAGACTATACCCCTTCTAAAAGTTAATGAAGTGATCAAATTAGTGCCTGATTTTTTTTTTAAATGTATGTTTATTTATGCATAGGAGAGTTGGAGTACAGGCCAGAGATGCAGGAGATGAGAGAATTCACCAGAGACAGAGTGGGGAAGAGAACAGGCAGATCGACTGAAACACATTGTTGAGAGGAGCAGCGGGCGAGGTGCAAGAGGTCTCCTGTGCCATGTGGGTCCCCTCCCTGGCCTGAGATGGAACTCGCACTGCTGTGCCGCAGATGCTTCACAGTGCAGCGCTCAACCCGCTGCACCACCAGGGAGGCCTAGTGCCTGACATTCACTGGGATTTGGTCAGCAGGACTGAGAGGCATGCCCAATTTAAACATCAACCATCTGCAATGAGAAATTAGGAGTAGGCATTCTATTTCTGTTTTGGAAGTTGTCAAAAAGAAACTTAGCATGCACACCCATTGAACCATTAACTAGACTTCAACAAAAGGATTGACTGCTAAAAGTAGATTATATAGAATCTAAACTCTCATAATTTAATAATCAAAATTCCAGGATGGGGTCTCCCTATTGGTACAGAGGTTAAAGTCTTAGCACTATCAAGGTATCAACAATTGCAGTATGAATTCAATCCTGTCAGTGCTCTAACAATCTAGCCCACATGGCATCAGACCTCTCCTGTCTCTCCCACTGCTCCCCTCAGCAATGTATTTTAGTAGATCTGCTTGTTCTGCTTCCCACTCTGTCTCTGGTGAAACCTCTGATCTTCAACCTCTGGTCTAACCCCAGGTCTTGTATGCATAAACAAACAAACAAAAAACCAAACAAATAAATAAATAAAATCTTAAAAAAAATAAGTTCAATATATTTTTTTAAATCACTAATTTTAACAAAGCCAATAAAATCACAATGCAAATGAGAAAAATCAATTCAAAGATACCAATACTGAAATACACATGATGTTGAAAATATCTGAATAGGATTTTAAATCAATCATTATAGATATACTTCAACAAACACCTACAATTTCTCTTGAAACAAATAAAAATAGAAACTTTCAGTGAAAAAATACATGCTATAAAGGAGTATCAAATGGACATGAAAGAACTGATAATCACATTAACAAGAAAGTAAAACATACTGAATGAACTTGATATCAGAGTGGAAGTGACAAAAGATAGAATCACAGAAGTTGAAGGTAGGTCAATAGAATTTGTCCCTTTTTTACAGCAGAAAGGAAATTGATTTAAAAACATCTCCCAGATGCATGGAACAAATAAAAATGAACTATATTAACAAAGTGACAGAAAGAGAATGAGAGTATAGGACTAACAAAGTATTTGAAGAAATAGTGGTTAAGAATTGCTGTGATTTGGTGAATCATAAGCATCCAGATTTTAGAAGTTGAGTGAAATCCAGACAGAAAGAACCTAAAGATATCCATGTCAACACATACCATAACTAAACTGATATGGTGCTTGATATATGCCTTAAATTTAATAACTATAATATAGTTATATTTACAAATGTGGCACTTAATGGAATTTAAATAGATGTAATGTTTTTAAATGTCATTCAAGTATTAAATAATCAATAACAAATAAACTGATAAAATGTGCCTACTGTATCACCTAGAGCAACTACCCAAAAAATATATAAATTGATCAACTCAAAAACATTATAAATAAACTGAGAACAAATTCTAAAACTTGTGGTTATACCTAAAGCAGAATCAGATTGGAGATGTGTAATTCTGACATTTAAAAAAAAAATCTGAAAAATTAGTATTAAAACAGAGTCTGAAAACTATGACCTATGAACCAAATCTTGGTATCACCTGTTTTCAGAAATTTGTTTTATTAAACCAGTGCCACTCCATTCATTTATATTTAGTCTAAAGCTGTTTTCATTACTATGGCAAAGCTGAATAGTAGCAATACTATACTGTTTTTTATAGAAAAGTGTTTGTGTCCACAGAACTTCCATAAGAAGAAATGAATCTAGTCAAACAATTTAAGGAATTGAAGCAAGAAAGAAGTAAAACTTTACAATTTATAATAATACATATAATGCAGGGTTTCAACAAATCCAGTACAGTCCCTTGTATATAATAAATAAATAAATAAAATTTACAGCTCCCTAGCATAACTGACCAAGAAAAAAGGGAAAAACAAAATTCCAGGAATGAAAAGGACATCTTAAGTGTTTTTATACTTACTTATAAAGATAATGTGAAAATATTATAAATTGCATGAGAATTTTGTTATTTAAATCAACTATACAATTATCCTGAGGAAAAAATAACATATTAAAACTGACACAAGAAGACATTAAATACTCTGTATCCATTACAATAAGTTAGTACTAGATTCAGGATTCATAAATTTTTACTAGATTAAAAATGTTCTGTTGTATCACACTATGCTTCTTACTATAATAAATGTGCAGGGGAAAAGGGAGGCAATGTTAAAAATATGACTATAGATCTCTTTGCAATCATGAAGAAATTAAAACTCACCGACTCAAATCTGTCCCAGGCACATACTGAGAGAAGCGTGAGTGAAGCAGAGGAATCAGCCTAAGGTCACACCAGCGCTTCTCCCACCTCAGACCTGGTGATGTTGGCCATGAAGAACATGACAATGTGTCCTGAAAGAAAGATAGAATTCTTTTTTTT
The DNA here is from genome assembly GCA_019455555.1 of Galemys pyrenaicus. Taxonomy (NCBI): domain Eukaryota; kingdom Metazoa; phylum Chordata; class Mammalia; order Eulipotyphla; family Talpidae; genus Galemys; species Galemys pyrenaicus. The sequence goes on from JAGFMF010011502.1 coordinate 974,071, forward strand.
TTTTTTATTTCTGTGTATTGAGTGTCTGTGTAAAAAATCCTACAATATTGTGTTTTTCTCCTACTTAAATAATGAATAGCCATTTATGTCACACCACAAGAAAAAAAAATCAATATTCATTGACAATAAAATTGTATTCTTTAACTTCTCTTTGTATTGATTTTCACAAGAATGTGAAGAAGGACCAATTGAGACTAAGATGGCAGAGAAAATATATGAAAATGGTGCAATGGGACAGGAAGAAAAAAATTAAAAATGAGAAATAATTCATTTGAGAATGGGAGAGTTTAACCAAATATAAATTTCAATGTACTAGTAAGTGTTAAAAAATAAATTACAGTTTCTTGTAAATATTTGAGTAGAATATGCATATAAAACAGCTTTGGATAACCAATTAAGGAAATATTTGTCTTTTGTTCTAATTTCATGTTTATAAAATGTTAGCATTTTCTAATATTGTTTTAATATCATGTTTTGTGAACAACTGCTGGTTTAAAATTAAACGAATTTTAAGATTCATGAGATGTTTTCTTTTATTATTACTATTAGTATGTTTAGAAAAGACATTCCTTTGAGTAAGATTCAAGCTTTTCACCTAATGCTGAATCATGTTCTCTTTATATCACTTTCATTGTTGAATTTTCTTCCTGGCACTAGATTATGAAAATGAAATATTTCTTCCCAGTACTAGTACATGTTGATATTTATGTTGACATAGGTTCTAAGAGACCTTTAAGGCTCAGTTAGAAGAGGGACCTGCTGGACATTGATCTATTTCTATTATAGAGAATGCATAATTTTTGAGTGATAATACTAGAGGGAGAATCTATGTTAGTCTAGAGGTTAAAACTCTTAATCTAAATATCATTAATTAATTAATCTTTTCTTCAGGCACTTTTTTTTTCAAAATTGGTTAAGGATAATATTTTCTATTATTTTTACTTATACTTGAGTGTTTTTTTTTTAATATTATGTCATTTGCCACCAACTGTGCAAATAAAAATCTACTAAATAATTAATTAGGTTAATAGAAGATGGATAGGTTAAGGACATTTAATAAAGTTCCCTCTTCTAGTGATTCATTGAGTAACTTAGTTTCCTTTGATAAAGACAGTTGTTTATAATGCTTACCTGGAAATTACAAAAGCCATAAATTTATTTTATGTTAATATTTCCCCTGCTCCTTATGTAAAATGCATAGGTAGTCAGCATGTGATATGTGTCATATGGGTGGTAAAACGAGGTGAGGGTTCAAGCTCCACATCAGAGTCATATCAAGTGAGTTCTAATCTTAATTTCAGAAATGAGTAGTCTTCTAAACTTGGGGCAAATTATTTAAGCTCACCATATCTTATTTTGCCTATCTCCAAATATAAGGGCCTGCAGGGACCTGCCTTTCTATTCCTACCACTACTAAGTTCTTGACGGCAGCCACAGCGATTGAGGGTTGTAAAGCCCCAATTCCTTGGTAAGAAGTTCCTTACAAGAATGGTACACTGGGATTTGGAGCAGCCAACACTCCACAGCAACTGGGGCCAGGAGCACCAGTCCAGTGAAGAGGACAGAAAGGGTGATGAAATTACCAAGAACATCTAAATTGAAAGAGAAGAATGTGAGCAAAGCAGCTTTTAAAGAGATAGACTGTAAGAAAAGTATAGAATTGAGAAAGGAGCTAGTGGGAACATGCCATGTATATAGTTTCTCATTAGGAAATCAGTGTTTATGTAGCATAGATATTGCCATAATCTAAAGACCAGTATTTTAGAATCTATTATATAACAATTATTTACCTGGTAACAAAGTAAAAGAGAAGAAAAGATAAAGTACACATAAGTGTGCTATTTTATACTTTGGTCTTGCTGAGGGTTCTTTAAGAGAAAAACAAAGACAAATACAAAAGTAAAAAATAAAACCTGGGAACCTAAAGCACTCAATTAAGGGATAATACTTGCGGAATTAAGTACAATGAAGGCCATCTAAAAAGAATGAAACTAAAGATGTCCAAAAGGAATACTTTGAAGTAAAATGTCACAATTAGGTCAATAATTTCAGATGAATGATTAATCATGAAAGTCAGAAGAAGAAACTTTGTTTTGTGGATCTGAATATGTGAAGTAGAAAAACAAAATTCTTAAAATTAGCTCTGCTACACTTTGTATTTGTGAGCACAGGGTAAAATTGTTAGTATTATATGTAATCAAAGAGAATTGTTTTCTCTTTGGAGTATATGAAAGTTTGAAGGTTGAAATAGAGAGTTTCAAAAATAATTCTAAAAGAAAAATATATCTTTGGTTCAAACTACATGGAAAATAAAAAATATTTTTATTAAATGTATATAAAGTAAATGTGCCAATTTTACTAATTATTAAATACATATATTTCTAACTTTTTCTAACAGTCATTATAGTTTAATACAATGTATACATTAGAATTGTTACTTAATCCGTGGTATGCATGAATTGCTAGGGCATCCTAACCAATGATAAATAATTACCTTAAGCTATAAAATTTTAAAAGAAAAATGATGAAATCATTTAAAATCATTTAGAAAATTAAGCCACATATAATATACAGTGTTATAAAGTGATTAAGTTTCTATGGCTTGGAAGACTTCATATAGCCCTGAAAAAAAAAACATAAAAAAATTGACCTAATTAATTATTTTTCTGGGCTTATCATAATACCTAAATGATGATTCAACCAAGGGTTTCAGATCCATCAGATAAACCATAGTCAATAACCATTTTCACATATTATAAATACAATATTCTTGGGCTGTCATTGTGTTTTCTCCTGATTACTGTAAAGTATGGCAAAGCATCTTACTGTGTTGTTGGGATGATAGTTGAGATGTAAACCACTGTCACAAAGAGGAGAGGAGGTCCCACTGCTTTGATCACTTGGAGCACCTATAGGAGAAAAGAATCACAATACGCCATTGGTTAGAACGCCAAATTATTCTGGACTAATGCATTTTATGTATATATTTCAGAATATAATGTTGATACTTCCGATTCCAATGGCAGGGAAGATCTTTCCATTTTTTTGTGTGTAACTCATAAAAAACAAACACTTTACTTTGAGGCTCAAACATTTAAGAAGCATTTAAGAAAGAGAAAATGTCATTTTTTGGCAAATTTTTTCTGGAACATTAGGAGATTGTAACTCTACACTTTTATGAAGTCGTAAAAATCCTAGTACTACAATTCCACTGTAAGAAAAGTACATGTGTATCCCTAATGTACACGGCTTTTTAAAAAGTCAAGAATATAAACTAGCTAATTTAAACCAATAATATTTTAAAAACATAATATTTTAAAGCTATATGGTGTTTGTTAGAAATGGAAGCTTGAATTGTCCTCAGAATAAATTTTTAAAAAGTCTACATATTGAAAAAAATTTCAAAGAAAAACATATATCAGTGAATGTAAAAACATATTTGAGAAAGTTAATCAGTTAATGTCATATTTAATGATAAAATATTAGAAATTTGCCTTCTAATATCTTGAGCAAGAGAAGGATGTCCACGTCAATAATTAACTTAATACATTATTGAAAATTTAGTTATTGCACTAGGCAAGAAAATGAAATTATGGAAATATAGGTTGAAAAAAACAGCCAAAACTCATATTTGCAAATGAAACTATTTCACATGTAGAAAATATGAGGAATGTACAAAATTCCTATCAGAAATAATAAGGAAATTAAGTGATATTGCAGAGTATATCATTATATAAATAACTTTCTTTATGTGTTAGCAACAAATAATTGGGTAGTAAAATACCATTTACAATAGAGTAGAACAATGTAAAGTGAGATTACTAAAAGTGCTAAGAAAAATTACTACATGATGGAAAGTCATATTATGGCTATAAAGTGAGAATTAAAGTTATTATGGTATTAATTTGCCAAATTGCCTATAAATTTAATTTAGTCTCAATCAAAAATAATTTTATGTTTTCAAATAGAAACTGACATGCTGCTATAAAAGTATGTATAGTAATACAAAGGATCTAGAACAAACAATTAGAAAGACTGCAAGGTGGAATCCTATGTAAAATATTAAAGACATTGTAATGACACAACAGTCAATAGTGTGACTTTGCTGAAAGGCTACAGAAGTTAACAGACATGAGAAAGTTATTCTTTGATTATTGATATCTACCTCAAAAATAAAAATGTAATTAGCATATGAATAGATAGAAACTGAAACATAAAATTCAATACTCTAAAACTTCTAGAAAATATGTAGATAGATATCTTTGCAACCTTGGGGTGTGGAGATATTTCTTAGAGAAACTATAGATAAAAGTAAAGTATAATACATACACAAAAAAAATAACAATGTGATAACATTTCATTTTGTCAAAATTGAAAACTCTGCAAACATGATATTTTTAGATAAAAAAACATAGTTATCCTCAAAATAAGAGAGAATATCTGAAACATATTTAACTAAAAAAAAATACTGAATATTTTTATTGCAAATTCTTGCCATGTAATAATATAAAAACATAACAATAGAGAAAGGCAAAACACTGGAGCAGTCGTATACAGAATAAAAAGTAAATGACCAACAAGATATGCAAATAGCATATGATAATGGGCTAATCAGCAGTAGTTTTCAGGAAAATGCAAATTAATACTACCTTAGGATTGTATTTATTGAGTAAATAAATCAATCATATGACTAAATAAAAATCAATAAAACAATCAAATGACTAAAGTATCTTTGACTCTCAAGTATTAAACAGAATAACCAGAGCTCTCATGAAACACTAGAGCAGACACTGAGAGGTCTTGAAATGTATGCTAATTTGAAAAATGTACTTGGCAGTTTGTTAACAAATTAATTGTACATTTATCTATCTAACCTATGACTCAATAGTTCCATTCATATTATATATATATAATAGTGACATAAATTTCTAAGACTAGGGCCTCCCTGGTGGCACAAGGGGGTTAAGCACCACACTATGAAGCATCCACAGTCACTGCAGCACAAATTCTATCCCTGGCCAGGGAGGGGACCCACATGGGACTCCTACCTCAGACTGTACCCCTCAGCAGTGTACTCTGGTCGATCTGCCTGTTCTGTTCCCACTCTGTCTCTGGTGAATCCTCTCACCCTCCACACTTCTGGCCTGTACCCCAGTTCTTCTATGCATAAATGAATCTTTAAAAATTAATAAAATTCTATAACTTCCAAAAGTTTCATTATAAAGCTCATTGATGCTTCATTTATAATAGCAAAATACTAGAACAGTTATGTTTTCTATCATAAACAGATTTTTAGGGTCTCCCTGGTGGCGCAGCAGGTTGAGCACCACACTGTGAAGCAGCCGCGGCACAGCAGTGCAAGTTCAATCCTCGGCCAGGGAGGGGACCCACATGGCACAATAGACCTCTCCTGCCTTGCTCCCTATTCCCCTCAGCAGTGTATTTCAGTCCATCTGCCTGTTCTGCAACCCGCTCTGTCTCTGGTGAATCCTCTCACCTCCCATGACTCTGGCCTGTACCCCAGCTCTTGTACGCAGAAATAAATAAATGTCTAAAAAAATAAGAAGAGATTTTTAAATATTTAACATATTGATGTACTGGAATATTATACAGCAATATAGTGAATAAATTACTGAATGTTATGTGATTACCCACAATGAAGGAAGGGGAGTATAAAAAATATGACTCCATTCTAGAAAGGTTGTAGAAGCAAAAATAATGTATGATGATAAGAAAATATATCAGTCAAGTAGATGTAGCCAAAGGTCAAAAAACGATTAAGAATTTCTACTCACTTTGAGTGTGGAGTCAAGTTTACATATTGTTTCTTTTATACACATACACACACACACAAAGTATCCTCTAAGAAATTTGAGAAAGGCAAGTGAAATCCTGAATTCTCTGATTTTTCCCCTAGAATTATTTTATTGAAATGTACAAAGCTTTCAAAATATATTATGCTTACATAGAAAAAAAAGCCATAAATATATTTATAGAGACATATGGCTACAATGGGTACATATATCGCATATATATGTTTATATAAAAATAAAATAAATTATGCTATTTCTAAAGATGTAATTTACTTGGAGTCGGCACAGAGGTATGTCTTTGATGAAAAGGAATGTGTACTCCTTTTTATCTTTCTCTTTCATCTTTCCCTTGCCTGACTGCTCTAGCTAAAACTTCCAATGCCATATTGAACAGTATTGGTGAGTGCAGATATCTTTGGCATGTAACTGATCTTAAGGGTAACATTTTCAATTTCTCACCATTGAATTTGATGTTTTCTGTGGATTTGTCATATATGGTCTTCATTATGTTTAGCTATGTTCCTTTTGTACCCATTTCACAGAGTTTTTATCTTTTTTTATCATAAATAGTTTCTGAATATTGTCAACTATCTTCTTTGTATCCACTGACATGACCATATTTTTGTTTTTCCTCTTATTTAAATGGTGAATTGCATTGATTTGCATATGTTGAACCATCTTTGCTTCCCTGAACTAGATCCAATTTTGTCATTATGTGTGATCCTCTTAATATATTGTTGAATTTGGTTTGTCAAGATTTTGCTGAACATTTTTACATTTGGGTTCATCAGGGGTATTAGTCTGTATTGTGGTGTGTGTGTGTAATTCTTGTCTGCTTTAAAACAAAAAGAAAAAAGACACCGTACTGAATGGGAGAAAGTATCTGGACATGATATGTCCAATAAGAAATTAATATCCAAGGGATAGAATTCACATAATTCTACAGAAACAAAACCAGCCAATCAAAAATTTGCAGAAGTGCTAATTAGGTTTTTTGTTTATTAGAAGACATACAGATAGCCAAACATCACATAAAAACGTTCAGCATTATTTATCACCAGAGAAATATATATCAACAACACAATTAGATACCACCTAACTCCTGTGTCAATGGCTATATCAAAAATATATCAAAACAACAAACGTTAGCTAAGATTCTCAGAAGAAGGAACGCATACATTGTTGGTGGGGCTCTATATTGGTTTAACCCCTATTGCAAACAATATGAAGATTTCTCAAAATATTCAATATAAATCTACCATATGATCCAGGAATTACACTCTTAGATATCTATCTGAAAAAAAAAAAAAAAAAACAACAAAAAACAAAAGTATAGATTCAAAAGGATATATTCACTCCTATTTTCATTGTAGTACTATTTACAATAGTCACATTGTGGAATCAGCCTAAGTTTCCATTGACAGAAAATAGATTAAAATATGTTGCATACACATAATGGAACACTACTCAACTACAAAAAAAACCCAAAACTCTTTTCATCTGTTTTTATCTGCAAAATGGTAAAACTAGATGGACTTATACTACATGAAATAAGTCGGAAGGAGAAAGATAAATATTTATGATTTTGCTTCAATTATATATGTATTATAGAAAAACAAAAGGACTAACAAAACTAAACCAAAACAAACCCTAGAATATGGTGGCAGAACTACAGCTACTAGATGGGGAGAGGGAGGGCAGGGTGAAAATAAAGGGGTGAATCTAATGGTATTTGTAAAGGATCACAGGTGCTTTGATGGTGGATATACTGTGGTAATGTACATATGATGAGGTGTTAACACAGACTATGAAATAATATTCAGTGTTGTAAACTAATGTTGCCTCAATTTAAAAAAATGAACAAAATAAATAGAGTATAAATAAGCAAATGTGAGGATTCAACACAACTATTCCAGCTATTCATTTAACACCTGTGCAATTCATCGCACACAAATGATACCAACATTTAAAATATTTCTTTTCAATTTTATCAAAAATATTAAATAATATACATTTAGTTTTACAATATTTAATTTGATACAGACATTTTAAGTCACTCTGAAATTTATTACATATATAAATGTATATTTTTTTTATTAAAATATTTTAAAATTTACATATACTTGCCATTAATTGTAATCCCCATGTATTTCCCATCACCATCTCACCAGTGCACCATCACCTCAGTCCCTCGTGTTCCCATCTTCCCTCAACCCTCTCCCTCCCTCCCCACCAGGTGTCCCCAGTCTGTCCTTGACTCCTCATTTTTGGTTTCTGTGTCTTTATTGCTGTTATTGTTATTTATAAATGTATATGTTATATAAATATAAAATTTATTTCCGTATAGATTAGTACCTCTTTCGATCTATTCATATTGGAATGATTTAAACCTAATGGCTTGTTTATAAAATCTAGTAGCTAAGTAAGAGTTTACCATTTTGTACTTAGAGAAAATATATTTATCAAGTACCACGAACAAAATCTAAAAGAGACATTCATTTTTTCTTCTCCAATTATAGTCTGTAATGTAATGGCAAATGTGGAGAATAAATCCTGAAATAAAAATAACACCTGTTTCCTTTTCATAAGGGTTAAAAGAATGCTTAGTAATATATAAAAAAGTTTGTATTCATGAGAAATCTCAACTTTATAAAGGAATTACCAATTACTGTTAAGAAATAATGATTTTGAAAGTAAATATGATGCGAGCATTTTACCTATTCTTCATAAATGCTTACATGCACAGTCTTCATTCAATGGAAGTTTGAGGAAAGCAGGTGCTCGTTTTAAAAATGAGACTGTTAGGGTTACTTCTTCTCCAGCATTCCGAAGAACCTGAACCTAAAATAAATAAATAAAAAAAAGAATAAGAATGAGTCATATTTTCAGTATATACACGCACACCAGAAAAAAAAAAAAAACAAAAAAAAAAAACAAAACCTTGAAAGGATTGTTTATTCCACTTCTTGTTTTTTTTCCAAATGGTTAGGGATATTTATGAAATATAGAGGCAATGAATTCTAACATTTAAGGAACATATTCATCAATGTTCTCCCAATTCCCATACTTCGATGGTCCTCTGCTGAGTAGCATGTTATCATTTTCCAATCACATTTACTGAGGTTCACTTGAATGTCTGGTACATATTAGTCAAATATGAGGGTTCAAAATATCTTCAGCAGTATATAGTACTAGCCACTATAATTATTATTAATTTAAAAGTATTTGGTGAGGCATGGAGAAGAAAAATGTGGTATACAAAAACACAAAATGGACAACTACTTAGGTATAAAAAATGAACTTTTGACATTTGTAACAATATGAATGTAACTGGAGAGGACGATGCTAAGTGAAATAAATCAGAAGGAGAAAGACAAATACTGGATGGTTTCACTTAGTTGGGGAATATAGAGAAATAAAATGAAGGGTTAGACAAACCAAACCCATAATAAATTTTTGAAATTTGACTGCAAAACTGAGGCAACCAGCAGGGCAGGATAGTAGGGCAAAATTGGGATGAGGAGAGGGCCCAATGGTGGAAGATTTTTGGGTGTCTGTTGTTGGCCATGATATGAGAAGATATATTTGTAGAAGTTAAGCACATGTAATGATGTGAATGAACTTTTGACTCAATAAAAATTATTGGAATTTTTTAAATTAAAAAATATATATGTATATATATATAATATGTATACCACAGTATACAAATTAAATAAATGTTCTAATTCAATCTGATATTTTTGTAAAGAAGTTATTTTTTCTTATTAAATTATTGTGTATATTATTTTCTTGTCTCTGCAAACTTGGAATAATGTTGGAGATTTTTCTCATTAACACTCAACACTTACAAACTACGAAATCATTAAATAGTCTTATTAGCTAAAGTTAATTTCTACAAAATTATTAAGACAAATATAAGATTCACTAAATGGAGTCAATAAACTGGGGTGTTATTTATAAGTATACCTAGAAAAGGTATAGGTATATTTATAATTTTAAATATCACACCAAGAAAAGAATTAAGATAGCAAAGTAACAGTTAATAAGCCTGTAAAAAATAAGTAATGTAACTTGTTATTTGATACAGGAGAAATGTTTAACCTCAAATATTTAAAATAAAGTCTATCAAGATGATTTAAAATAACTGGTTCTGCCATCCCTAATAAATACACTTGTAAATCCTGACCCATCCCCCAACAACAACAACAAAAAAGTCAAGAGACAACCAAAGCAGAACTCTGAAAAGTAGAAGAATAAGAACTAATTATGTACCCCAGACAGAAAGAACAACACAGAAGTACAATTTCCTTTTTTATTTTAAATTTTTGCTTACTTATTTTTAATTGTATGACTGTTTATCAAAGCAATGTTGATTTAAACACTGTATATACTGGGCCTCCCTGGTGACTCAAGATATCTGCAGCAACTGCAGCACAAGTTTGATCTCTGACCAGGGAGCTGACCCACATGGCACAGCAGACCTTTCCTGCCTAGTCCCCTGCTCCCCTCAGCAGTGTGTTTCAGTAGATCTGCCTGTTCTGTTGCCCATTGTCTCTGGTATTGTTTTTGGTGAATCCTCTCAACACAGTGCACCTCTGACCTGTACCCCAGTTTTTGTATACATAAATAAATCAATCTTTAAAAAATAAACACTGTATATGGTTTAGTGCTATATATTCACAGTTCTTCAGGTGCATAACATGTAACCACACCCACCACCAGAGCAGCCATCATCAGAAGTGGGATATGTTAAATGCTCCAGGCCAAAGATAAGTTATTTATTCACTGCTGGATAAGACATTTAGTTGTAATATGTTGAGACTCAATCCAGAAAGCCCCTTCCTCAGACAGCATCTATTGGGAACAGTGGAAGATCCCTTGATACAGACCAAAGTAGCACCAAATGGGCTCTAAAATTATCTGTCAATGGACCACAGTCTACAAAATTAGGCTAGGACCTGTGTTATTAACAGCATAATTTCCCATTTAACAAAATCTTACATAGTAATCAACATAACTGAATATATTATATCAATAATAAGCAAAATGACTAGGATACAATAAGATGACATCATACTCATAACTGGAGACTGTTTCATATTTTTATTTTTTAATAACTTTATTTTGTAGCACAATTTTAGGTTCATAGCAAAATTGAATGGACAGTACAGGGACTCCCTCCCACAGGTGCATTCTCCCCTTTGACAACATGGCACACTGAAGCATATGAGAACCAACACTGACATGCCATTATTACCCAGGATCCATATGTATATTAGAATTCATTCTGGATAATTTGAACTCATCCCATGGGTTTAGATTCATTATAAATGCATGTATCTACCATCATTATATCATAGAGTGTTTTATGTGTCTTACAAATTTTCTGTGTTCTGCCTATTTGTCCCTTTCAGCCATTCAGCACTGGGAGATTGTTTAATTGATGAAAAGAACTACTGACTTACCTGAACGTACTTTAGGCACACATCAAGAAGCTCAAAAACACACATACCTAAATACACATGCACACACATACATGTCCACATATAATTTCAATGGCAATGAGTTAGCCAGCTTGTATGAATATTACTTTTTTGCCTAGTATGTTACAGCAAATAATGTTTAGATCTTAAGAGAGGACAATAAGTACAACTTTGCTCATAGGGAACAATGATGGAAATCAGCCACCTAGCATTCCATATTAACATTGGTCTCATATTGCCAAACATATTGTTAAGTATACTAAAGCATGTCCTTAAAGTCCTGATCATGGAAAAAATGAAACTAAACATGATTTTGAGGATGATTTTGTTTATTGATTCACTGATATTGGGATAGTGTTGGTTTAAATCACTGTTTGTATTTGGGAATTTAAGATCCATGATTTTAAAATAGGTATTTTGCAGGCAAAAAACCTAACCTTAGATAGGCTAAGCCTAGGTACTACAACAAGCTTTATATCTACACTAATGGTGTGACTACATTTTGACACCTAATAAACCAGTCATCCCTCATGCACTGATTTTTAATTGTCAGGCAAGTAATCTGGCTTACTACATGCAATGTACAAGGGAAAAGCTTAAGCTGATATTGTAATTTAAGGACTATCCTACATGAAATGTTCTAGCCAACTTGAATTTACTTTCAGTTTCAGGCATTCCTGACAGGCAGTCAGTCATTTATACAACTTTCTGTATTTTAATTAAAAAAAAAAACTGCATAAAGAATTGTAGTAATACACTCCTAGTTACCTACCCCCAAAATTAAAAACAAACAAACAATATGCTAATTTGAAAGAAAACTTGCACTCATGCTTATTGCAGTACTATTTATTTTAGTTAAGCTGTGGAAACAACCTAAGTGCCCAGAACAGAAGAGTGAGTCAAGAAAATGTGGTATATATACACAATGGAATAATACAAATGGAAAGACATATTTTAAAAGATTTATTTATCTATACATACACAACTGAAGTACATGCCAGAGATTCTGGGGGGTAAGAGGATTCACCAGAGACAGAGTGTAGAGCAGAACAGGTAGATTGACTGAAATGCATTGCTGAGGGGAGCAGGGGAGGCAGGAGAGATCTGCTATGCCATGTGGCTGCGGATGCTTCATAATGCTGTACTTAACCCCTTGTGCCATTGCCGAGGCCCCTGGAGAGACATTTCTAACCAGTTATTTTGTTTAAAAAATGAGAACTCACAGCAAAATTTTTTTCTCATTTTATCTTAAATAATTTACACTGAAATTTAAAATTTTCTGAATGCTTGTAGTTGTAGCCTAATAGCTAAAGATTGCTATATTTTCTGGATTGTAGTAAATATTATAATTAAGATTGAAGAATGGCTGAATTATACATTAAGCTTTATAACCAGGAGATAATAGTATAACAATTAATTTCAATATAGGAATAAACATTTATTTTTGTGACGCAAGACTGTTGAAACAATCAAAATTTACTGAATTATGTAAAGCTATAACAAAAATTAATTTCATTATTTGCAGTACCCTCCACAATTCAAACAAGAGGCAGTATAGAGAAGGTGAATGATAATGACATTATATCAGATGAACTTTTAACACAACAAGCAGAATACATTGTTAGCTTGTTCACATGGCTACAGCTATTCGTTTTTTTATTTTTTATCTTTATTTTGCCCTTTTCTGGGGAGTCTTCCTTGTTATTTTAATTTTAATTTGGGGGATTATGTTTTGCTCTTCCATATGTGCACATTTGAAGACACTTAGGTTGACTTCATGATGTGGCAATTGTGGGCAGTACTGCTATATACCTAGGTTTAGGTAAATCCTTATGTACTAGAGTTTTTATATTATTTGGATAAATATCTATCTATAGAGTTATTGCCTGGTGATAGGGAATTTCAATTTTTATTTTCTTCAGAAACCTCCATACCATTTTATATAGGTTCTGCAATGACTTCCATTCCTTCAACAGTAGATGAGAGTCCTTTCTATTGCAACCTCAGCAACATTTGCTGATTCTTTTCTTTTTTATATGGGCCATTCTCACAATGTGTCTCAATGTAGTTTTGATTTCCATGTCTCTTACAATAAATCACATTGAACAATTTTTCATGTCTTCAGGCCATCTGAAAGTCTTAAGAAAAATGTCAGCTTTGATCCTTTGTTCATTTTTTGTTTGGGTAGTTTTGTTTTGCTTTGTTTTTGATGGATTGTGTAAGAACTTTGTAAATTTTGGAGATTAGACCCCTGTCAGATGCACGATGTGCTAATATTTTCCCCATTATTTCTATAGATTGCTTTACTGTTTTTGTGTTGGTTTCTTTTGTGTTATAAAAGCTTTTTAGCTTGATGCAGTCCGATTGTTTATTTTTGTGTTTGTTTCCCTTGTTATTGTGGTTGAATCCCAATTATATCTTTTGGGTAGATGTGCACAACTGTTTCCCCTATATTTTCTTTTAAGTTCTTTATGGTACTGGTGCTTACATCCAGATTGTTAAGCATTTTTGAATTAATTTGTGTATATTGAGTTAAGTATGGATCTTATTTCATTTTTTTTTCAAGTGGCTCTCTATGCTTCCCAACTCCATTTATTAAAGAGGCTACTTTAGCTATACTGCATGCTAAATACTTTCTTAAAGATAATTGTCCATACATGGGGGGTTGAACTGTGGACTTACTGTTCTATTCCATTGGTCTTATGTATTATTTTTTTCCAGTACCATATTGCTTTGATAACTGTTGCTATGTAATATAGTTTGAAGTCAGGAGGTGTAATACCTGTTTTTTTTCCTTTCTTCTCTATTGCTTTAGCTATTCAGAACCTCTGTAGTTTCATGTAAATTTTATTATGGTTCAGTTTTCTTGAATGAAGTCATTGGGGTTTTGATAATTGTTGTGTTGCATAGATTTCTGTTGGCAACATTTTAATGATGTTAATTCTTCCAATCAGTTAACATTGCATATATCTTTCAATTTTATTGTTTCTTCTTATTTTCCCTTTAACAGAATTTTACAGTTTTCAATATATTTGTCTTTCACCTACTTCAATATTTAATTCCAGGCATATCAATGTTTTTGGCATGATTGAAAATGGAACCATATTCTTTATTTCCCTTTCTTCTTATATAGAAATGTAACTGAATTTTGTGTATTAATTTTGTATCCTACCACTTTACTGTAGTCATTTATTATTTCTAGTAACTTTTTGGTAGACTACTTTGTAATCTCTATGTATATTAGCATATTGTCTCAAACTAGTGACAATTTCATTTCCTTTCCAATTTGGATTTATTTTATATACTTTTCTTGCCTAATTTTAGGCTTCAGTTAAGACTTCCAATACTATGTTGAAGAGTAGATGGAATAGTGGACATCCTTGCCATGTTTCTTATCTAAAGTGAGAATGCTTTCACTATGATTGAGCATGGGACTGGGAATGGATTAGTCATGAACAGTTTCTAAAATGTATAGATAAATTCCATTTTATTATTGTTTTCTTTTTATAAATGGCTTTTTTAATCTTATCAAATGTGTTTTTGACATCTACTGAGATGATCATGTGGTTTTATCTTCCTTTTTGTTGACCTAGTGAATGACATTGATTGATTAGCATATGATGAACCATACTTGCATCTATGGGATGAAGACTATTTGATCATAGTGACTGATTCTCTTGATATATTGCTGTATTCTGTTTGCTAGATTTTGTTGAGGATTGTTTCATCCAGTTTGTCATAAATATTGGTCTATAATTTTCTTTTTTTCTACTTTTCTTGTTTGTTATTGGGAATAGGGTAACATTGCCTCATAGAATGTATTGAGGAGTTTTCCTTTCTCTGATATTTTTTGAAGCGTTTGAGTAGGATAGGTATTAGATTATCTTTGAAGATTTGGTAGAATTCACTGCAGAAGCCTTCTGGTTCTTTGCTTTCATTCTTAGACTTTTTACTACTCTTTCAAGTTATCATTTATAATTGTACTGTTTAAGTTGTTGATTTAACTTTGATTCAATCTTGGAGTTTGTATGAGTGTAAATATATGTCCATTTCTTCTGAGTTGTCTGGTTTGTTTGTACAGAGACTTTTGTAATGGGTTCTTAGAATCCTTTGTATTTCTGCTTGTCAGTTGTAATTTTTTCCTTTCATTTCTGATTCTATTGATTTGGGCTTTCTGTATTCTTTCTCTTTTTATATTAAAAAGGGAAAGCTTATTTATAAAAGTCAAGGATGCTTGCACAGACATAAGTGGGCAGAGAACTGTCCCTAAAGGCGACAGGCTTGTTTAAAGAGAAGCCTGCATAGTCACAGGTGGGCAGTCTTGGGAAGTAAGTAGACTCTGCTGCTTTGCAAAGGGAGAAGGCTGGTGAAGAAAAACACCTGCATAGTCACAGGAGGGCAGGAGAGCTGCTGCCTCTCTTCTTTTTAAGGCTAGCAAGTAGCTTGTCAGTTTTGTTATTTTTTTGAAAAAACAACTATTGATTTTGTTGATCTATTGGACTGTCTTTTGTTTTCTATTTCATTTATTTCTTCTCTAATTTTACTATTTATTACTTTTCCCTGGTGTTTGGATGCTTTTATTCTTCATTTTCTTGTTCCTACAGCAGCATACTTATTTTATATAAGATTTGTCTTACTATATATGCCCGTCTAGCTGTCAACTTTCCCAGTCGTACTGCTTTCATAGCACCTCATAAGGACTGCTAGTTTGTAATGGTGTCCTTTTTCATTAGTCTCTAAGTATGTCTGATCTCTATTTTTATTTATTCATTGATTCACAAATTGTTCAGTAGTATTTTGTTTAGGCTCCACGTGTTCTGTTTATTCCAGGATTTTTTTGTGTGTGGTTAATATTTAGCTTTATTGAAATCTAGTCTGTTAAGGTGCTTGATATAATTTCTATTTTCAAAGACATTCTTTATATTCTAGAATATGAACTTGAAACTTTAAAAATATTGCATGGGAACTACAGAAAAAAGTGAATTTTTTTTTTAAATGAAAAACTCTATAAGTGTCTATTATGTCCATTTAGTTCAACACTTCATTTAAGGCCTTATTTCTTTGCTATTTTTCTATCTGGTTGCTGTAGCCTTTTGTTTAGTGTCTTGTTGAGGTCCAGCAATAGGTATTTTGTAGATACATTATTTTAGATCTATGAATAGTTGCTTTATTTAACCAGGCATTCCTATATTATGTGCATAAATGTAAATAATAATTATATCTTCTTGTTGAGATGTTCTCTTGATGAGTAGTATCCATATTTGACCTTATTTACTTTGTTTATTTGAAAATCTAACTTATCTGATATGAAAATAGCAGTTCTTCTTTTCCCTTTGAATTATTAGCATATTACCAGATTATTTTTAGGTTTTTTTTGTCTTCCTTATTTAAATGATTCTCTTGTAAACAAAGCATCAGTGGCTAAAACTTTTTCATCTACATTGTTAATATGTCTTTTTATTGGTGACTTCAACAATTTACATTGTGATTATTGATATTAACTATTTGTTATCAGTTTTGTTTTATTATTTTTCAGTTATTTTATTTTTCCATTGGTTCTCTCTGCTTTTTCTAGATTTCTAATAATTTATTTCTTCATCTCTGGGTTACTTTTCTGGATTTTGGTTAGGTTTTATCATGGGAGTTTTACTTAAATACTATGTATTAAGTCCTTTAAAACTTGGTGTCACTCTCTAACATTAAAGTGCATGGGTGCTATCCATTTCTTCCCCTCATTCAGTGTGTCATTTTGACACACGCTATTTTTGTTCATGTTTCTGGTTTTGCATTGTTATTTCATTTTGCTCAGGAATTTGTTTCACTTTTTCTTCTCTTGTAGAAGAACTCCTTTCAACATTTTTAGAAGGGCTGGTTGGTTGTGGTAAATTCTTAGTATCTATTTGTCTGGGAAAAAAAACAAATTTATTTCACCTTCATACATGAATGATAATTTTTCAGGATAAATTATCCTTGACTGGCAGTTCTTGTCTTTAGAATTGTGAGCACTTATCTTCTGTTCTTTTCTTGCCTAAAGAGTTTCTAGACTGAATTTGGGGCAACTGTAATTAGGGAGCCTTTGTTCATTAGTTTTCTCTTCTTAATGCAAATTTTCTTTATCTTTTATTTTTTATAGTTTGACAGTAATGTGTCAAGATGTATATAACTTTGCATTTAAAAATTTGGGTCTCTCCTTAATTCCTGTATACCCTTATTTAATTCACTCTTTAAGTTTGGGAAATTCTAAGTTATTAATTCTTTGAATACATTTTCTGCTCTCATTTCTTCCTCTTCACCTTCTGAGATCTATGTTATTCTTAAGTCTTCTAAATGAGTCTGATATTTTCCATAGTTTATTTTTCTTTTGTCTTTTCTATTTCTCTAAACATGTTATTTTTTCATGTTAGATTTTTGCATTGAAATTCCCTCTTTTGCCAATTTAGTTATATTTAAAGAGCCTTCTAAATTTATCTGCATTTCATTCAGAGTGTATTTTTGTAATCTTTTATATATTCAATCTCTTTTGTGAAAACATAACTCTTTGTTCCTAAGTCTCCTTTTCTAAGCCTTTGCACTTGCTTATCTGCTTTAGATTGAACATCTTGCTCTTTTGAAACTTTGTCTCATAGGTCACAGGTTCTTTATTTCTGTAATTTTTATATTTTTCCCAGGACTTCTGTCCTTCATATTTTGCTTTTCTATGTGGTATGCATGCGTATGTTTGTGTGTGTGTGAAACTGAGAGAGAGAGAGAGAGAGAGAGAGAGATATTTGGGATTTATTTTTCACTGTTTCTCTTCTCAGTTACCTTGACATGAGTAGGAGAAGATAGGGTATCTGTGTCTGGGTTTTAATACTCTATCTTAATTTGAGAAATGAAGTTTATTGCTGCTACTGTCTCTTCTTCAGTTGCATAGCCAGCTTTTTTTGTGTTTAGATTTTCCTAACTCCCCCCACTTTACCTCCCTGCTGTTTCTTTTTCCATAGATGATACAGATGATGATCTCAGAATCTTGAGTCTTCTGTTAGGGGGTGATAGTTCTGGACCACCGGGCTCTGCTTCAGGATGAATTTGTGCTCCTTGTGAACGTGTGCTTGTCCAAAGGCAATGCTGTATTGGTGTAGCAGGTGGGCATGTGCCAACGAGCTACTTATGGATACTAACATGGTCCTTGCCACCCACCCCTGCCTCTGCTACCTCTTCTGCAAACCTGCAATATCTGTGCTCCCTTAGTTTGCTTTCAGTAGGGATTCGTAAATCATCTCACAAGTCTGCCTCTGTTATTGAGTTTTTTATGGAGTTAGGTAAGCCTCACCCTGACATCTCTTTGATTTCTTCTGGGTTGGGGGTAAGCAGGGAGTTTTCAGTGCCCTCAGCAACAAGTCCCACTTTCTAGAGTCTGCACCCACAGAGTGACCACTATTTTGTGTCAGGTCTGTACCCACTCCAGTGTCAGGGGAGTTACTCTAGGGAATTTCACAATGCCTCAGTATCCCCCCATCATAGCTCAAGTGATAAATCTCTAGTCCATTTTGATAGCTGGGGTATCTTATTTCCCAGTCACACTCGCATTGCTTCCTCCTTGTTGGCAACCACGTCAATATTTCCTTGGGAAAATCCTGGAAAAGTATAGATTGTATGCAATATTTGGATCTTCTTTTAAGCAAATATTTTTTAATAGTTGTTTATAAGGAGAGTGTGGTCCCAACCTCTCTTTTGTTGTGGCTAGAATCTACTTAATGTTATTACCACATCGATTTTAATTTCAATATGATTTCCTAAATGGATCAAGGAATATTTTGTTTGCATATTACTATTGTGTACAGGCATTCTTAATTAACTGACATACCTATCAGTGGTTGTTTAAACAGTGTACTTTCAGAGATGAAGTGATGCATAATGCAACATTGTTAGCATTCAAAAAAAATGATTCAATATGACAATGTCTACCCTAAAGACCACTGGGACATTATTTGACTAATAAATTATTTTGCTTATTTGTTTTACTAATAATCTTATAATCAGTTGTATATTTAATTTCACATTTATATAAATTAATAATTTGTTACCAAACAAGCTATAACTTAGATTTAGACTTATAAAATAAAGCCAGTGAAGTAAATACTTTGCAAAGGAGAAATCTAAAAACATGTAAAAAGGCAAATGAATAATTTAAATATAACAGCTAGCTATGGCAAAGAGTTCTCCATTCTTTCCACTGGGCCATTTTCAAAAAGGTTAGTGGCAAATTATAAATAATTCCTTAAAGAGCATAATTCACTCTCGTAATGATTATGAGGTAGTAATCACCACCTCTCAACTTCCACATCACCTTTTACATGTGGACTTCAATCGCACATTGCTACCTCATTATTCTTGTTCTGAGAGGCAGATAGGATACAGTATCTACTTGGGTACTGGAAAACCAAAAGAAATGGAGTAAGTAACTTCTTTCTGTATTGATAAAACTACATCTCTATAAGGTACTCATTTGCACTTATTTCCTTTTTGTATCAATGAGTACATAGTTTAAATCCGCACATACACACACACACACAAAGAACAAAGTTTTGTCTATCAATTCAGAAAACCACATAATAGAATAGAATGTACAATGTTGAAATGAGAAGAGCAAAATTCCTTAATTCTAGAAACTAACAAACTAATGAATAGACATGTGTTTACTTTAACTAGGAAAATTGATTAAAGAAGGGTTTTAGAAGCAAAAGCCACATGTAATTTATTCAGAGCCAAATCTAGTCTTGACATCACAATAATTTTGTCTACTCACTCTAATTAATAATACTGCATCACTGAAATTTTTCAGCTTTCTCACATTGCTTAGTATGGTGAGAACAGTATAAATCTTGTGCATGACTTCCCTCACTATGTGAGGGCCTCAGTTGTCTGGCACCAGTATCTACAGTTATTATTCATACCTCAGGGATCAACAACAACTTAGTCAAATGAGGGAAGTTTTGATTACTATGCAAAACGTTAGCAAATGTCTACTGATGTCCTCAAATATTTAAGTCAGATCTTTATTTGAATCAGTCACATTTTCCTTTAGTGGTGGGAAGTATGGAAAGCAATCATCACACATTAAGAAGTATACTCAGTTCAGATCATGGGAAAAGGGGAGAAAAAAGCATCTTTCCCCTCCACCCCGGGGTGGCACAGGGGTTAAGTCTCAACACCACGAAGCTACCCACAGCCACTGCAGCAGGAGTTCAATCTCCTGCCAGGGAGTTGACCCACATGGCACAGCAGACCTCTCCTGTCTCACCAGCTGCTCCCTTCAGCAGTGCATTTCAGTCAATCTGCCTGTTCTCCCCACTCTGTCTTTTGTGAATCCTCTCACCCCACTGCATCTCTGGGCTATATCCCAGCATTTGTATGCATAAATAAAACAAATCTTTTTTAAAAAAAAATCTCTTGTAGTCCAACTATATTGTATATAGTTTTGATATATTTGAGGTAGAAAAGTAATGTGAAGAACATCATAGTTACATAAGCCTCAACAGATAATAATATTTTGTATAATCATATTAAATTTAAATAGTATATATATTCTAAGTTTACAACTCTAAAATCATATCTACATAAATGTCTAGATTGCAAATAGTGTAAGAGATTTATTGATAATTTTTAAAAACAAATCATAATATATTTCCTGATTTTTATAGAATTCTGTGTAAGATCATCTCACACATATTTGAATAACCAGGTTTTGAAAAACAAAGTTAAACACTATCACCCCATATTAGATTTGCAGCTGCATCATGCGGTTGTTAAATATTTGTTTATGCATATTATCACAATATATGTACTCAATATAAAATTAAGAAGTAAATATTTTAGAACTGTGTATACTGTTTCCTGCAATATACTGTCATTTCAGTCTATTACATGAGTCGTGAGTCATTTAAATATGTTATTCCAAATTTTAAATTCTATGCTCCTATGATTCACATTGAGTACAGTATAAATACTCTGATACCATTTATAGCATTGTTGGGGTCAGCAGGGTAGGCTGACTAGCATTTCTTTGGTAACTGAAGTTTTCCTATGGAGAAACACAGCTGTATTGCCATGGGAAACAGTGGTTTCTTTGGAGTCTGCTAATTTCAAATACTTGAAAATAGATGCATATATGTCAAATACAATATACTCAATGAGCACAGTGAAAATGACATACTTCATATGTTGTTAAATACTTGAAGAAAATATATTCATTCTGTTATTTTATAGTCACTTCAAATGCTTTTGTTGAGAGATGACTTTCATGCACAAAAATGTTGGCAATACTATAATTGTAAAAGCTATTGTGATGTATATCAAATTGTGCATTACACATGTACTACTGGAAGTTATGTATGCCTCTAATCTTGCTTAAATGTGAACTACTGAGAATACATAAGGATGACCTTTAGTGAAATTAAATTTACTCTATTTTGCTATCTTAAACATCTCTCTGGTCTACTTTTTGACTTTAAACTTACTAATTTTCCAACAGAATCTCTAGGTACACTTCTGCCATCTGGTATCTGGATCACAAAAACAAATAAAACAAAAAACACCATTTGAAAATCTGAGTTCCTACATTCAAATTCAGGCTTGGATAACCATTCTCATTGTTCTCTAAACTATTAATACATATACCACCTTCGAGATTCAAAGGATCTGCCAGGAAAGCAGTTACACATAACAGTGATGGTGCGTTAAACATTGTTGGGTACCAATACATTAGCTTGCTAGTGTTCTATCTCTGCCATTTGACAGAAGCCATCTGGAGTCATAGTATCTCCTGTGAATCTCATAGAAATAGTGAACTAATAGGGAACTTAAAATCTATCTCTTTAACTGAATTGAAATAAATTAATGCCAATTTCAAAATCTATCATCTATTATCCTGAGACATAAAATTGAAATGGTTTATTATCAGTTAGAGGTTTTAGAAGAATAAGTGTTCATTTAGAATATGCAAACTCAATAATAACAATTGCAAATGGAACAGAATTGGAGAAGATTATTGTCTGTGTCACAGACATTTCCTTTGAAAAGCAAATGGTAAGTAGGTGAGAATAGGGAAAGCTGGGCTCCCTGCCCAGCAGGAGTATTAAAGACTCCAGACCAATCTGTGTTTAGAATTCCATTATTCCCACTCCCCTACATTAGTTATATACAAAGTCTTAGGTAAGATAAGAGTTCACATGTGTTAGAAATATGAGTAAGAAAAGAGATACTTTACTTCCATATCTATTATTGCTCTGGTCTCCATAACAACCTGGGACAGCAATAATCTCACATAGAGCTGCTAAAACTACAACTTAGTGTGAAAAAGAAGCATAGAAAGCACATAGTGACAGATTGATTGGGGTAACAATTTGTCAGATCACTGGACTGGGAAATCAGAACAATGTTGCTGATTTTGTTATTTTCTGAGTGTCTTTATAAATATGTCTGTAACAAATAGCATGGGAACTTAAAGTCTAGGAGCTGCATTGATTCTGTTCACTGTCAGAATTGACCATCTCATTTTATGTGCAAAAACTTTCTAATGTGTAAAAATCACAAATTTAATTAGCAACAGATACTGCATTTTAAATGAAACCATGAAGAGCAATAACTAATGTTTTCTTTTACATATTGTTTTTGCTAAAGAAACTCAGAAGGAATACTTAAACATTTTCCAAACCAAAGATAATAAGTAGGAGATAATACAACCTTATTCCAATTTTTGGTAACAAAAAATCTCAGATACTATGATTTATTTCATTACATCTAAGAAACAAAATGGAAAACATTGCAGGCTTCTTGTTCTTGACATATACACTCAATGGCTTTGACTTAAAAAGAGTAAAATTTTTGTGTTTCACCTGGCATGGACATAGTTTTTTTTATTACATGTAAGTATAAAATGTTAAATTCTTTGAATACATAGAACATAATAAAATATAGGAAAATGTTTAAAAGTCTCAAAAAAGTCAAATGTTATATATTGTTTATCATTAACATTTGATAATACCTTATAATGAACATTATATTTAGTAACAAGTATTGTGTGTTGCATACAATACCTATATTGTGTGCTTTTTATTACTACTATGTTTTGTGCGTGCAGTCATCTCACACTCTAAACTCTTTATAGGGAGAAACACAGTTTCTAGTATGAATTTTAATTAAGAGGGTGTTATGTGCACACTGGACATTCAATACTTACTGCTTTTATAGAAGAAATGCCAATTATGGCTTTTTGCTTCACACTGTATTTTGCTCTATGTTTTTCAAGAGGACACTGCCTTATAAGCACTATGTGCTAACTGAGTTCACAACTGGAGCCAAATCCAGAGTGATAAAATTTTTAAACTACTTAGTATTCTTGTATTTTCAAAACTTATAATTCCTTCACTGAAATATTTTGTATCGTTAAGTTAATCTCACTTCTGTTGTGAAAGTGAAACAGGGCTATAATGGTGCACTATCCAAGGACAGTGTCCAATAGAAGACAGCTCACTGTCCCTGGGTTCTTCAATGTGTACAAAATTGCAAGACTAATCAGGCTCAGAGAATGATGATTTTGGAGTTATTTTAACACACAGGGAAAAAACAAAGAGCTTATAAGGCCACAGGTGACCAGCTGCCTTACCCCAGACAGTGTCCACAGAGTCCAAAAGTCCCAAAGTCCGTTCATCCAAGATGGCGCTTCCCTGACAAGGGCCTGGAACTCATGGCAGTCTGGCATGTAGCAGGCTATAACCCAACTCACTTCAGCTGGAAGTCCTGTCAGGTGGGGTCACTGAGGTGTCAGTGAAGTAGCACGCAGCAAAGCCCAGAGTTTGGGATGCACAGCACGGAATGCTGGACCAGATAGCTATGAGCAGCACCACCAGGAGGTAATACTTAACAATCAGATATAGACCCTGTGAGTTTTTGATCAACACCAACTATAGTTCATTGAGATACCAGGCCCAGGGCCTTTGATGCTCCTTTAAAGAGCAATGGCAGGACCAGAGGCAGGTACAGTCTGTTCAGCTTCTTTCTTCTGAGGTCAACTCCTGGATGCTCCTTCTTTCCTATTTTTCCCTTCTTTCCAGAGATCAAGTACAGAGCAGGCCGAGTCTGGGCACCCCAGCTAGCTCCTACCCTGCTTTATATACTCTTTTAGGATCCCCTGCTCTAGTTGCAGCCTACCTGATTGGATCATTTTAGTTCTAAGTGACCACCAGGACCACTTTAACCCAGTCAGTGCTGAAGGGAGGGGATGCTTACAGCCAAAACTTTTTGGAGGGGGTGGGAAAACCGCCACATTTTCCCAATGGCTCCTGCTGCTTCAGCAGCCTTAAGGAGAGTGTAATTTTTTTCCCTGTAGTCCATGCTGCAGGATCCCAAGTTTCAAAGGTAAAAATATTTTACTAATCAGTATTTAATATTATTCTACACCTTATTATCAAAATGCAACTTTGTAAAGGGCATAAAATGTTTCTGACCAGACTTTAATCATCTTATCAGTATGAAAAGAACACTTTAGAGATTCTTAATGTTTTCTAGAGATTTTTGACATTTTAATGCCAAAAAGAATAAATATGCTCTGATATTTGTAATATTATCAGTGTCCACTTTCTTTTCTGATTTTTTCGTGATATCTTATGTCAGGAGCTTATTAAGTTTCCCCTTTATCTGAAGCATAAGTAAATTCGTGTGAAATAAGTATCACAGTTCCAACTTTTACAACGAATTTAGGCATACTACTCTCTATGGCAAAGATCACTGCACATATCTGACCAGGGATAAGTCCTCAAATTAAAATTGCTCAAGTTGGAAAATTCTCAAGGAAGGAAAAGAGATAATCTGCCAAAGCTAACTTTAAGTCTACCATCAGAGGAAGTATAAAAGTATTGGGTGAAGATAGAGAGAAGGGGAAAAAGAATGACTTAGTCAAGAATGTTATATTGAAGGGATTGTTATATTAAGTTTTAAGAGTTAAAAATAGATAAATTTTATGCATTACATTTCAAGATGTTTGACATATAGTTCTAGTCAGTGGTGCTCTATCCTCAATTAGATCAGGGCCCTACTATTCTCTAGCCTCTCTAGTTAGTAATCGATCAATTTTTATGATCACTTTTCATGCAATTTATTATACTAAATGACTGATATTGATGGAAATTCTAGCAAAGCAAAATACACAGCATTTATTAAAATTCCTGGAAAACCATCAATATAGATAAATATCAGTAATTGTCAGCCTCTATTCAATATAGACAACTTTAAACATTTCAAACAAACCAATTTAATTAGAGGACTTCGGTTAAATATCAAGAGGGATGAGATGATTTATAGACTAGAGCAACAGAAACCCACAACCACCCCAATGTAGAGGACTGTTGAAGGGGTGGCATTGGATGACTGAGGAACTATGCTGGTGGTGCCACCTCAAGACAAGATTCTACATGAGAACAGAGGAAGGAAATCTTCAGTTAATTATAATGAAGTTGGCATGCATAAATCTTATTCCATTTGAAGCCAAATTCTATGCAGAGGGGATAAATTAAACACAGAGAATATACACAAGGTGGAGGAAACTTGGGTGGAAAAAAGGCAGTCAATAATTTCTCCCCAATGGGGGGATAAGAGAAATCAATAAGAAATTCATTCCAAATATAAGAGGAGAGGAAACATTTTTATGTTAACACATGACACACTAAAGATCTAAAACACTTAAAAGCATGGGACAGTTGGAATCAGCTGAAATTCATATTCATGATAGAAATGTAAATAATCAGGAGAATCCTGTAACAGCCAAGATATATAACTTTGATTAAGAAAAAATAATTTCAAAGCACATTAATTTCATTGTATAGTCACAAGGAAGATTATTGTGGCAAAATTATCCCTACACGTTTTATCATAAGTGGCATACACTTTGCTAAAATTTGATATCTAAAGCTAGATTTCATTAGTTTGAATTCTTTTTCCATATTTTGCCAGTACTGTGAATGATTTATTTTTCTAATTTTTACCTTTTTCACCTGTTAAATAATAGTTATAATTATACTTGACTAATTTATGAAGATTAAGGACTTTATTACCATCATACTTAAAGCTTGGTAACATGTATTTGCTGAACAAATGTTATCCCATATTACAAGAAAAATGATTAAATTAATTTAAATAATAAGATTTTCATATAAAATTATAGAACTTTTGTTTCCTATAATATAAAAATATTAATTAATTTATTTAATAAATATATGGTACCCAATGGAATAGATTTATAATAATCTCACTATATATACCTTCTTTCACTTTAAAGTTCAAGACAATCTCCAGGTAGTCTCTAACATTTAAATAACACAGCTGCTCGAAACAGGATGAACCTCAAAATAAAAGAATAAGAAACAGTCTCAGCCATACAAACATACAAACACACACTGAATTAAAAGAGAATGAAAGGAAGATCTGATTTCAATGGCTATTACTCATATTGTAGTGAAATAGCAAGAACTTATACCAGAAATCCTAAGTTTAAGAAACAACAACAACATACTGGGTTAGGAAGTTGCTGCAGTTAGAATAACAAAATACTAGTAATAACAGCTGAACTTCAGGAGCAAGAAATATCATTAAATAAGTTTTATGAAATTTTATAGCTCATTCAGAAACCTGTATTTGGGACATATTAAAAAAAAACCAAAACCAGCAACCCAAAACCTATAACTAAAGGACATCAGATTAATTCTTAATCACATATACATAGAAATACATAAGAGTGACTTAGTATCCAAAGAATTCATCAAAAGGAAGTTTTTAAAATGGTAGAGATCCAGATTCTACTGATTCATCTGCAATCTCACGGTCCTTTGTGGGAAAAGCGGAGACTTATTTTAAAATCATTAAGTCAAGATCTTATGTCTAAAGCTTCGTGTATACACACATACATACACACATACCCATGTGTGTGTATATATGTGTGTGCATGTATATATAAATGGATATATCTATTCATTCATGTCATATCCTGACATGAAGATGGGTTGCTAGTGAGCCTTTAGAATGTAAGAGGTAAACACTGCTTTCCTTACAAGCATAAAGAACAATGATATTTCAAGGGAGGGATGTTTATGAAGATGTCATTTAAAGTCAGGCCAACAAGTATCATGAGATGTTGTGTAGGTCAGAGTTTCAGGAGATGAAAGATTATAAAGCAATTTAAAATTATATAAATTTACATAGAAAGAGGTCTTGGGAGGAAACCAGGACTGACTGTACATAAAGAACTATTTTTATTAATTGTGGTAAAATCAAGATTAAGAAATAACTGATGAACTCTGTTATAAATATAATTGTTTTGTTCTTTTCTTAAATCTTACATTTATACAAGTAAGCCAGTCCCACAGAGTAAAATTTCATGTATTGATGATGTGATATGTAAAGGATATTCCATTACTCTAGAAACACACACCTATATTTATTGCTCCCATTTTTGTGTGATTGTAATCTATTTCATGTGTTCTCCCCTGAAAAATTGAAACAATATCCATTCCTCCTAACTCAAATGGAATCATGCATGTGAAGGTACTCTATAGAAGCACCACACAAATATTGTTATCAATCCTAATCTAGACCTTAAAAATGGATGATTGTATAGAACCACAAATATGAAATTCCTGTTCTTTCATCCACTGTGAAGGATAAAATGGAATATAATAATATACTGCAGTTTGAATCTAGGTTGTGTTCAAATTTCCACATGGCACACATGCCATGAGGTCTTTTCCAGTGTAGTGCCATTTAGTCTTTTTGTTTCAACTAGAAATATGCTCTATGACTGGAGGGACTCTATCAAATCTATACTATGTGAATGTTGTTTCCCATTAGCTATCTATAGTGATGGTAACTAGGGCACTGGTCTAGGATGCCAGCATGTGAGGAGGGTTTTTGGAGGTGACCTTCATCAACCTGATGGCCTGGATGGCAGTGATATGTCGAATATGCAAATGCTTGCAGCTAGACCATACGAGTATACTGGGGAAAACACTGGATAATGGTGGGCAGATCAGACGCATGTTGAAGAGCCTTACAAGAATCTGCATGTTGGTGAAAACTGAGTTATGGATGGGAAAAGGATTTTGAGTAGAAAGAAAACTCTGACTGAAAAAAACCTAACAAAGAACCTGGAACCAGGGTTTTCTGAAAAGAGGGTGATTGAATGGAAGACTGCTAAGGAGAATAATTACTCAATTTATGTTGTTAGTAACAGAATGGAAAGTCCTTTAAAAAAGAAATTGATACTATTTCCTGATTTATGAAGTCATATTGTTAGAATAACAGAGACAGTAAAACATCTTTTAATGTGAATTTGCATAAACAGACTTGAAGAGGTTTTAATATGCTGATTTATATCATGTAGAAATTGGTGGGAGCAGAACTCAGGAAAGTTTATTAGTCTAGGTTATTGCTCTCCATTAAGCCATCAATAAGGTTATTCTCCTCTAAAGTAAATAATATCGTAACTTGGTACAATTCACAAGTTTCAATAAACCAAGAATCTTAAAAAAGAGACCTGTCCAATTTAGGACTGGGAAGAGAGAGAAGCTGTGTTTTCACTGACAGGTCTATACAAAAAGTTATAACAATAAACTGATAAAACTGGATTTCTGGGTGAAGTTTATTATTTAAGAAATGCAAATGAACATCACAATGAAATATCATCTCACATCTGTGAGAAAGATCCATATCCAATATCCAAAAGATCAGAAACAACAAGTGTTGGTTAGGATGAGGAGGAAAGGCTGAAAATGGTTCAGCCTTTTATATAAAGTGGTATGGAGGTATCTCAAAACATTAACTATGGATCTGCCATTCAACCTAGTAATTCCACTTCTATGTTCCTAGCCATAAAACTTTGTAAACACTAATTCAAAAGGAAACTTGCACTCCCATGTTTACTGCAGTAGTATTTACTATATACAAACTATGGAAACAATGTAAGTGCCCAGATGAGTAAATCAAGGAGATGTGGTATATATACACAAGGGAATATTACTCAGCAATTAAAAAAATATAAACTTATGCCATATGTTGTAACATGGTTGGTGCTTGAAAGGCTAATAATGCTAAGCAAAATAAGTCAGGGGGAGAAAGAGAAATACTATATGGTATCACCTATATGTGAGATACAAAGTAACTAAATTAATAGTCAGATAAAGATAATATAGAAAACTAAACCTTGATAACTGAGTACAGAACTGAGACACCAGAAGGGGTGGGATGGAGGGAAGGGGTAAAGGAAAGGAAAGAATAGAGAGGGAGGCACAATGATCTGGAGAATGGGCTAGTAGTCGTGGGTGCACTAAGTTGATAATACCTGATCAGGATAATCCAATATTAACAGTCAAAAATAAATAAATAGTAGTAGAGGTCATCTCTTTACAAGACCTCCCTACTCTTAGAGAAGGAAGCACCTTTTTTGATATTTTTTCCCCTCTTTGAATTTGCTGCAAGTGAACACCCTTCAGAAAAACCGTTCCTGAAAAACATTCTTACAAGGCCTTCTGGTTGTCTATGAAATGATGACAGGTTGCAGTTCATAAACAAGTGCCAACAGTGAAGTGGAGGCCAGTATAAAAATAAACTGGAGGCTTGTTTTAAAGTAATTTAGGTGTGAACACAGTTTATAAACACAGAAACACATTGGAAGGTATCTGTCAAATTTCCACACCAAATAGCTTAATGCTAATCACAATGGTTGGTAGATGAGTGGGTACAAGTGGGGAGAAAAAGGGAGGGAAAAATTAGTGGAATTTAATGTGGCATTTTATTTTGCTTAAATTAAGAGAGAAATGGATTGCACTTCTAAAAACCAGTTAAATAATGATGGAAATTTGTAAAAATATGTATGGGTACATGGTTTCAAATTTGATATGCAAACACATAAATAATTTTGTATGTGGGCATGGGATTATATATGATTTCCTCACAAACCATTAAATGTTCAGCATTTTAAATTAAATGTTTTAATTTTTTTAAAGATGATATAGTTAGTGATTAAAAACCTATGGTGAAGGAATTAAACAATTGGGATTACAACAATTTAAAAAGCTTTTATACAGCAAAATAAAAATCATGATTAAACAGCTAATGAGAAACAACATTTACACAATATTTAATTGATAAGGTATTAATATCCAAGATACATAAAAATGTATAATTCAATAATATAAAAAATAACACAATAAAAATTGAATGGCAGATATTACTAGATAATTCACCAAAGATAACATCCATAAGTCCAAAGAAGTAAGACAAAATGTTCATTGTCACTTCTAATAAGACAGATGCAGATTAAAACTACAATGACATACCAGTTGTACTCATGAGAATGGCACATTTTAAAAAGATCCCCAACAATGGTGCTAGAAAAGATGATGAGAAAGAGGAACCCTTTTATAGTTAGTGGGAATGTAAACTGATATGACCATTATGGAAATCAATCTGAATTACCATAACAATATGAAAATGGAAACACTGTAGAAACTGACAATTATACTCTTGGGCAAAAAAATATGTAACCATTAGCACTACAGCCATAGAAACAATAAAACACAGCAATTTTCAACAAAAATGGAGGGAATTTGTGAGAATTAGTGTAGCAAATTAAATCATAATGAGAAAATCTATTATCAGACATTTATATAACAGACAATTTGGTAGAAGAAAACATTTTCAAAAACCAGTGAAGATTAATATGCATGCTGAGGGCTCTGAGGTCAGGAGGGAGAGGTGAGGGAAATGGACAGAGGTAGATAAGGGATTGTGCTGGTGAAATATTAAAGATGCAAGTTCCTGATTTTTTTTTCCATAATGGGTGACATGATGACCTGTGGAACTTGAAAATGGTGTGGAAGGCACACAATATGATGCATAGACGGAGTAGGATACCATAGCAATAGTTCACTTAAAATTTATAGTATCAGGACCTCCTTTGTGATGCCGAGGTGGTGTAGACTAATAGTACAGTCTCAACGTATCAAGCTATGTCAGCCACTGTGGCATGAATTAGATTCCCATCAGGGAGCTGACCCACATGGCTCAGCAGACCTCTCCTGTCTTGCCCGCTAATCCGTTCAGCAGTGTATTTCAAGAGATCTACCTGTTCTGTTCCCCACTCTGTCTCTGGTGACTCCCTCACACCTCTGGCCTACACCCACATTCTCACATGAATAAATATAAATCTTCAAAAAGTGAGAGCATCAGAGACTACTCTGATTACTCATTGAGAGAAATATATATGTAATTTAGTTGAGAGGAATAATTCACACATTGAGGTATGTGAGAGGAAAGAGTGGAATCAAGGATGTGTGTCTTTTAGACTTAATAACTGGCTTGTTATACAGTAAAATAACTGATATTTGAGAAATGAGGAAAGAAAAAATATAGGGTTATTTTCTCCCATTGGGTGTGCTTTGTTTAGACTCCTGATTTACCAGTGCACGAGATATGCATTCCAACAATGTGGGGCAGGTACCGAGTTGGAATTAGAGAGAATTTTATTGCTGTAAATTTCTCTACACACATTATTCATATAATGCTATAATATAAGCAATGACCTATAAATTAAATAACTCATAACAATTCAAATGTGTACCTAATTTTTTTGAATGGAAAATAAATTTCTCTTCTATAAAAGAAAACAAAATATTTTAATGTTTATCTATGTATATATTTTTATGTATCTCATATAATTGCTTTATCCCTTCCACTTCTATACTGTCCTTAGTAGGGAGAGACATAAGTAGATCTTAATGACTCCTAAAGGAACACCTTCTACCTCAAAGTTGTAGTGAAATTTTGGATTCACATTAATATAATGACTGCATAAAAGAAACTCATCACTAGAAAAAGCTGAATGTTTAGGACCTTAAAATCTTTGGTTCCACCTAATGTTTATTAGTTCCTACTTAGCTAACTTGCAGTCCACACTATTATAAACAATATTTTATTAAGTGTTAATATGAAATATCTATGATGGAGATAGAAATTATGGGAATAATAAATTCACATTTATCAGGATCATGACAGTTTCCTTTTCAAATCAGTTTGAAGAAAATTTTCAAGTTTTCTTTTAAAGTGTTTCTTTTGTTTGGTTCAGATATGCGAGAGTTCCTCCTGTCTCTCAGATTACTTTATATACAGAACTGAAATAGTAAAAGCAGCTATAAAATTGATATAAAGACATTACCTAATGTACTGTTTGGATCATATGATTATTATTAAGTGCTTAGGTAACAGATCACTAAATAATACTCTCACTACCATTGGATGTAATTTGTTGAAAATTTAGTAATTATAAAAGTTCAAAAAGTATAAAAATGTCCTATATGACATCATATGTGGCTTATGTATACTTGAGTTGATTATTTTTCTAACCTTCAAAAATAAATTTGATAGGCTATATATGTAGATGACTAGGAACAAAAAGTCTGTAACCTATAAAGTTCCATGAGGCTACCTCAGAAATCTTAGAGAAAAAAAACTCTAAAAAAAATGATATAGTGAAATGATGCAGTCAATATACATAATGATTAAAAAATACAACAGTGTCTGTTAGACACTGACAGATAGAAGGAAAAGATAAAGGCCTTTTCAGAAAAGTAAATGCTGAAGGATTTTGCCAACACTAGATATTCACTACAAAAATGATGAAAATAATTTTTCTCTCCAAATCAAAGAAAAGAAAATCCACTATAAATTGAAAAAAGAAATACAAAGAATCAGAAAACTAATGACAAGTGGCACTAGAAAACCCTCATGTAACATTCATGCCAATGGACCTCGCTCCCCAATCAAAAGGCCTGTACCCCAGCTCTTGTATGTATAAATAAATAAATCTTTAAAAAACAATCAAGCAAACCCTTGAAATCTGAGTTTAGAATTTAATCTACCAGACGATAAGGGTAAGGGTCAGGAGCATAGGATGAAGGAACCTACTATACTATGATGGGAATCTCTGTGTGCTCTGTTAGTGCTGTGGTGTGCTAACATACATCTCAAGAAGTGGGAAACTATACTCTTAAATTACACGCACTGTTGAAAAATCAATGTTACCTGAATAAAAAATATATATGCAAATTAAAAATATTTTAAAAGCTCAATTATGTAACTTTTCCCTTTATTAAAAACTAACCTTGAAAAATAGTTACATACATCAGGGCCTCCCTGGTGGCGCAGTGGGTTGAGCAACGCACTATGAAGCAAACCGCGGCCACTGCAGCACGAGTTCGATCCCTGCTGCTAGCCAGGGAGGGGACCCACATGGCGCAGCAGACCTCTCCTGCTGGGCCCGCTGCTCCCCTCAGCAGTGTACTTCCGTTGATCTGCCTGTTCTGCTCCCCGCTCTGTCTGTGGTGAATCCTCTCACCTCCCCACCTCTGGCCTGTACCCCAGTGCTTGTATGCATAAATAAATAAATCTTTAAAAAAAAAAAAAAAAGAAAAATAGTTACATACATCAAAATAAAAAGCTAAGAACTAAAATTTCGAGTTGAAAATACAATCTATTCAATATATTACATTTCAATATACTATGGCTTAATTTATATGATAAATGAAGATTTCTATATATACATTTTGTAATACTTACATTTAATTATATTTATTATGTGTGTGGTATTTTATTTTAGATGAAATATTCTCAATTTATATTGATTTAAATTTCTCAAATCATTTTTCTACCCGTCTGCAGATTGTGAATAATTAAAGTAAAACCAAAAGAAACCCATTTTTTGAAAACCACTTTCTTTAGATTTGCTTTTTATCTCTTTGTAAACCACTGAATATTGTGACCAAATTTTAATAAAAATGAAGCAAATTATACTAGATTCATTTGTAACATTTTTCTTATATGTATTTTGTTTGAATTAAAAGATCTAATTATGCTTAATATTTGTTTGTTTTTTTAAATCAATAAAACTGAAGAAAAGTTATATATTGGTATTCATTAACTAGAAATAAAAAATCTGCATATTAATAAGAAGCTAGTGTGACTTATGGCAGAATCTCTGATGAAGTCATAGAATCACAGAGATGAAAATTTTATAACAATTAAAGTTATATCAATAGTTTACTCATTTTACAAATAACATTCTATGGTATGTTGCACTGCAGTTTATTTACCCATTATAATGAAAGGGTTGTTGGAGTACTTCCAAATAGGGACTCTTACAAACAGGATACAATAAACATTCATGTATATTTTATAGAATATAAGTCTTCATCCTTTGGATAAATTGTGAGAAAAATATATTGATTGAAAAAAAATACATATGTTTACAGACTTTATGATCCCACTCAAATAACTTACTCAAAGTGACAAAAGTATTGAAATGGGGAGCAAATTAGTGATTTCCAGATTAGTAGAATCAGGACAGAGGAAAGTGCATATGACTATGAAAGTATATAATGAGGGTCCCCATAGTGATGGAAACATTCTCCAGCTTGATCATGTGTCAATCCTAGCTGAGCTATTATAATCTAGTATGGCAAGATGCTACCAACTAAGCAAATTGTGCATAAGAACTATACTTTCTCACAACTGTGTGGATTTTTCACTTATCTAAAAATTACATATTTGAATCAAGAGTGATATGATTGTGTTGTGCTATACTTTCAGGACATATGGCAAATAGATCATACTTAAATTTCCTTAAGTAAAATTTCTATTCTATTTTTAATGAATAGCAAAACATCACATGATGGCCAGAGGAATGACTAGATTAAGAAGCCAAACTACATAGCATATTCTTAAAAAACAGATAAAATTAAACAATGTTATATATGGATATATACAAGTCATAGAGTAATGAATATAAAAGTTAGGCTAGTGCTTGCCCTTGAAGACTTACAGTGAAGATGGACCACATAGTGGGGTTTCAGGGTGGTAGAAAAATTCTATTTTTTGGCATAATAATAATAATAATTAAAAGGCTATTTGTCTTATACAATTAATAAGCTATATATTTAAAATAGGTATTGATTGGTTATCTGTACTTGTCTTTGATTTTACCACAAAAATTAAATTAAATTGAGCAAAATTAAAAAAAAACATTTAAATCATATTCAATGACTTGATTTTTAGCTAACATCTATTAATAAAATTAGTCATAGACCATGAAATTCAGCTAAAGTATATAACTCAATATTTTTATCATTACATATATGTAGAATTGTATAACCATCAGCATTCATTTTAGAAAAATTTATTCAACTTGACAAAGAATCCCTGTATACATGAACATTTGCTTCCATTTCTCCTTTTACCTATTATATTTGGGATATACTAATCTACCTTTGTCTCTGCATATTTCTTTCTGAATAATTCATATAAATAAGATCAGGCAATAATAATGTATGGTGCTTAATGTTTTCAATGGTCATACATTGTTTTCTTGCTAAATAAAACTTCATTGTGTGAAATTATCACATTTTGCCATACATTCATCAGTTGATGTTTTGTTTCTACTTCTTGATTTCTATCAATTACGCAGTTACAAAGAATTTTAGTGTGATCTATATTTTATGTTTTGAGTACTGACTGCAGAAAATCTAAAACAGAGAAGAAATCCTGCAATAAGTCAGAGGGTGGGGAAAATAACTTACCTACAGTGGAACAAGGATTAGAATTACAGCTGACTTCTCATCAGAAACTATTAAACAAGAAGAGAGTGAAGTAAAATATTTAAAGTTTTGGAAAAAAAAAAACATAATCCCAGAATCATATATCCTGAGAAATTATTCTTCGAAAACAGAAAAATAAAAATGTTACTTGATACACAGTAGAGAATGCCTTACCAGAAGGCCTGCACTGCCAGAAATGTTATAAGAATTTCATGGAGGATTAGGAAAATGATACCCCAGAAATTCAGATCAATGTAAACAAAGCAAGAACTACAGAAATGAATAAAAGTGAAGTCTCATTTTTCATAATTGAATAAAATTTAACTATTTAAATCATGAATAATAATATGTGGGGTAAAAGAAGAATATAGATGAATGAAATGAATAACAATAATGCCATAATAATATAATGATATGAGGGATAAATTAGAATATTATATCACATCTGCAATAATAATGAAGTAGCTTAGTCCTATTTGAAAGTTCATTATGATTAGTTTAAAACGTATGGAAGCAACACTAATTGTTTTTAAAATGACATGAATACATAAAAAATATGTGGACTCACATGAAAAACTTTAGTCAAGGAAGTTAATTGGGAGTGGAAGGGTCAAAAAAACAATACAAGAATTAGAAAGGATTTATCCATGGAGGATAATAATTCAGTTATACCATTAATCATTTAATATTTGAAAAGTCTAAATATGTCAGTTGAAAAATAGAGGTTGTCAAAAATATATAAA
Organism: Galemys pyrenaicus; assembly: GCA_019455555.1. Taxonomy (NCBI): domain Eukaryota; kingdom Metazoa; phylum Chordata; class Mammalia; order Eulipotyphla; family Talpidae; genus Galemys; species Galemys pyrenaicus. The sequence goes on from JAGFMF010011502.1 coordinate 1,010,784, forward strand.
AGACCAATTTCTAAATTAAAAAAAATAATATGAAGTCTTTTCTAAGTTCAAGAAAAAAGCTTGGAGAAAATTATACCTTGCTTTATATTTATCGATAGCTAGGGAATCTATTATAATTATAGACAAAGAACATTTTGTCATAACTAAAAATTAAATACAAACTTAAACATCTATGAAATTCAGTGAAATTTGTGCTTAGAAAGAAATTTCCCATTAAATAAGTGCCATAATAAAGATAACTAAAAGCTATTGTCTACATTTCCAATATAAGAAAACAAAAATCAGGAAACCAGAAAAACTATTTAAATCAAAGTCTAAAGGAAGGAGAAAAAAATACAGATGTTAAGGAATTGGAAAATAAAACAGCAGAAAAATCAATGAAACTAAACATTTGTTTGTGAAATGTTCAATAAAAATTGATAAGTCTCTATCTAGACTAACAAAGAATATGTAAATCATAAATGTCAGAAATGAAAAAAAAGTGACCCTACTGTTTCCATAGATAGTCAGAGAATGGAATAAGTGAAGAGATTTAGACACAAAGTTTTGCTAACTTTATATGGATCAATTATTTTACAAATACTCTACTAAAACTCATAATTAGATATTCTGAAATCATCTATACTTATTAAATAAATCAAACCAATAATAATAATATTACCCAAAGGTACCTAATTCATTAAGTTTCCCTGGTGAGTTCTATTTCATATTTAATGAAGACATACTACCAATTGTCCATGATATTTTCTAGAAAATGGAAGCAGAGATGGCCATCAGATAAGTCTTTGATGCTAGTGCTATCCTTATACCAAAAAATGATTTTAAAAATATTACAGAAAAGGAAACTTAACATATTTCTCATTAACATGAAGGCAATTATCTTCAGCAAAAATATTAGCATGTCAAACCCAACATGTTGAAGAAATTTTACATTACACCATATTAGGGTTTGTTTCAGTTAAGCAAGGATCCTCCAACATTTATAATTCTATCAGTGTGAATCACATGAAACTTCTACAGAATAAAAGCAAAAACATTTTTTATATCAGCTGATGCAGAAAAGCATCTGAATGAGACTCAACATATATCTAAAATTAAATTCATGCAATATAAGAATATAAGCAAAATTTTCAACTTGATAAGGAGCATCCACAGAAAAAAGTCAACATCATAATGAATGATAAGAAAATATGCTCCTATTGAGATCAGAAATAGGACAAAAAGGGCCTCCCAGGTGACGCAGTGGTTTAAGCAATGCACTGGGAAGCAAACCGCAGCCACTGCAGCACCAGTTCCATCCCTGCCACCGCAGGCCAGGGAGGAGACCCACAAGGCACAGCAGACCTCTCCTGCCTTGCCTGCTGCTCCCCTCAGCAGTGTGTTTCAGTCAATCTGCCTGTTCTGCTCCCCACTCTGTCTCTGATGAATCCTCTCACCTCCCCGTGACTCTGGCGTGGACCCCAGCTATTGTAAGCATAAATAAATAAATCTTAAAAAAAAAAGGACAAAAATGTACTTTCTACAATGTCCATTCAAATCATACTTGAAATCCAGACTAATGTAATGTAGTAATAATGTGCAAAAGATATGTATATTGGAGAGGAAGAATCTTTATAAACAGATGATATGATTATGTGTAAAGTATCAAAATATCTATCAAAATAACATTATCAATTACAACCAATTCTAGGAACCAAAGGAGAAATATAGAATGAGGGCAGAATAGATATTTAGTATGCAAAAGTAAATGGTTTTCTCATATCAATGACCAATTGACCAATTTTAATTTGAAATTGAAAAGCAATATATTTTATTACAATACCCTATATTTTCATTTGTTATAGTTACATTTAAATTTAAAAAGTATGTGGTTCTATTTAGATACTTAGCAATGTAATAGTGATTCTTAAGTTTATATGGGAAAGAAAAAGAGAATAGCCTACATAATAATGAGGAAGAGAAGCAAAGCAAGAGAAAACTCTTTGTAATTTCAAGACCTACCAAAAAATTACAATTATCAAGGCGGCTTGCTATACTGAGTAATAGAGACCAAAAGACGTGAAATTGCTTCCCACAAATCCAGTTGACTGATGAACAGAAGAGCAAAGGCAATAAATTGGGAATGATTATTCTTTTTGTTAAATATACTGGAACAACTGGAAAGTCATTTGTAAAAGTTAATTAACTAAATTAGAAATTTGTTATCCCATTTACAAAAAAATAATAATTCCAGATCCATAAGATTAAGTATGAAGTCCCATGCTATAAAAATTATAGAAGGAACAAAGGAAATTGTTCAATGACTGAATCTGATGGTGAATTTTTTAAGTAGAGTATGTTAATTCCATTTTTCTTTTCTCTCAGGACTGCTTTGACTTCAATACCTTTTGAGGATCCAGACACATTTTACAATTATTTGCTCTATTTTCTTTAAAAAGTCATTGGGATTTGGATATTGTGTTAATTCTATAAATCGCTTTAGATAATGTCATTTTAGCAATGTTTATTCTTCCAACCCATGGACAAAAGGATATTTTAGCACTTCTATTTTCTTTCTTCCCCTTGACAGTGTCATAGTTTTCAAAGCATAGGTCTTATTCCTCAATCTTTAAATCATATTAATTTTTTAAAAATTTGTTTTCACATATATGTGCAACTGAATTTTGTGTACTGGTTTTGGATACTGCCACTTTATACTATTTTTTATTTATTATTTATAGTAACTTTTGGTAGTGACTATGGGTTTTCTTTGTATAGCATCACGCCATTTGTAAATAGTGATTGTATAACTTCCTATTTTCCAATGTGGAATCATTTTATCTCTTTGCTACTTGCTCCGGCTGAACAGTACTAATGAACATGGACATCCCATCTTGTACCTGATCTTAGGGAAAATGCTTTCAATTTTTCACCATTGTATATAATATTGGATGTGGATTTGTCATACGGCCTTTACTTTGTTGAGACAAATTCTGCTTATTCCCATTTCACTGAGACTTTTTTTAAACATAAATATGTGTTGAATTTTGTTGAATGCTTTCTCTGTGGGTCTGTTGAAATGATCTTCTGTTTTATTGATCTGGTGAATGACACTGATTGCATTGCATATGTTGAAATAACATTTTATCACTGGAATGAAACCACTTGATTAAGAGGGATGATTCACTCAATATGTTGCCTGATTCAATTTTCTAAAATTTTGTTGAAGACTTCAGGAAATATGTAATATCCAATAGTTATTTTTATCATCATCTTTTTATATGTGATATTGCCTTTATTTTATTTATATACTATCTGCCAACTTACTAAACGTATTTCCTTCAATATGCTTACTCTTTGCTTTATTTTTTTAGTGAATTAAATTTTGAATGATATGCTCTCTTTCTGCAATGTTTATTTTTTAATGTTTATTGAGGTAACATTCATTCACAGCAAAGTTTGTTTCCCTGAATACCTACCACCTAAGCACCAGTCATCCTACAGCATAGTCTTCTGACTTCTTCCACAACTTTTCACACTCCCCCTCTCTTCCCTACTGGTTTGCTCAATTTTGAAGTCAGATTTGAAAAGTCTGTTTTGTTTTTGTTCATTAGTTTTCTATAGTTCTTTACTTTCCAGATATGTGAAGGCATGTGGCATTTGTCCTCCTCTTCTGATTTATTTTACTTATCATAATCTTCAGACCCATCCTTATTGCTGCAAATGGCAAGATATCATCTTTTTAAATAAGTGAATAGAATTATATTGGATAGATATCATGTATTCTTTATCCAATCATCTGTATGTGAGCACTTAGGTTGTTTCCATAATTTGTCAATGGAAGATAGAGTCACAATGAACATATCAGTGCATATGTTTTGAATGACTGTGAATTCAAATGAGACTACATTAAATTTAAAACTTATCTTAAATTGAATTACTGTATTCAGACTCATCCTATAGATACCTAGAAGAGGGACTATTGTAAATTTTGAGAAAATTGCATACCTTTTAAATAGCATTTGGACTAGATTGCATCCAAACCAACAATGTATAAGGTTTTGTTTTGTTTTTATCCAAACCTTAGCCTTATTACAGTTTCTGGGTGTTTTGATGCCCTTCTCATGGGTATGAGATGGTATCCATGATGGTTTTGATTTGTGTTTCCCTGATGATGTCATGATGAGTATTTTTTCATGTGTCTGTTTACCATTTAGATGGCTTCTTTGAAGAAATTTCTACTTCACTCTTCTGCTCATTTCTGATTAGGTTATTTCTTTTCTTTTTCTTGAGTTATATGAGATTTATAGATCTTATATATCAGCACATTGCCAGATATGGTGTGTTGAGTAGTATTTGTGTTTCATACATCACGGATGTCAGCCTGTATCTAGATGTATAATGTAAATTTGTTTTCCCTTTTGGCAGTTGTCTTTTGCTTTTAATGAAAGTATCATTTACTGTGAAGAACTTTTCGATTTATTGTAGTCTCATTTATTGTTTTGCTTTATTTTGCCTTATCATGGTAGTCAGGTGCCCAGTGACATTGTGGAAACCAATGTTGTGAACTGTTTTGCCTGTGCATTCACTTATGTATTTTATGATTTCTAATCTTAGAATTGACCCCCAGTATAATCTAGTTCTGATCTCAGTAATTTTTCCTGCAGTGTCTTTTCCCTGAGACACTGGCATGAGCAGAGTCCCAGATACTTTGGGCTTGGTTCATAGACATGCACCATGAGAAGTTTCATATTTTAGAGTTCAGCTGTTCAAAAACCTGCTTAGCCCAGATAGGGATCAGATGGGTGCTTTGTGGGGTCATTAAGCTAGCCATTAGCAGTGATGGGTGCCAACACTAATGTACCAACTACAATGCACCATGATTTCTATGCAAAACTTCTTTATTCTGCTGCAGTAGGCTAGGAAATGCTGTAAGTTCTGCAAGTCTATGCTGGGGAGGAACAGGTGACTTTTAGGACTGTGTAGTTAACTGTCAGTAGCCTGAGATGTTTCAGCTTAGTGCCTACCTAGTACTCACCTGTCTTAATGGGCTAGGAACCTAGGGAATTCGAAGAGCTCTGGAAAGGGAAAGGCATGTGCAGTTTAGGATGCCCAGGTAGTTCCCAGGCATGTCAGGTATGTCAGTTCCAAACTCACCCAGCATTTATCTTCCTTAGAGTAGGTGGAGCTCATTTGGTTGTAGTGGACTAAGAGCTAAGATATAGTAGGTGGTGGGAGGGATTTGCAGCTATTTGAAATTGAAGTTTGTTGCATTGAGAAGAAACTTTCCTTCTTTTACTGTGGGTAGAAGCAAGGACCTCTAGAGTTTTACCAGACAGTGAAATTTTTCAGACTCAAAGTCTGAAAGTTTTAGGGTGGCACGGGGGTTGGTACTTGGGTCCACCATCCTCATCCTGTATGCAGTAGTTTTGGATATATCTGTCCCCCAAATCTGGATACTTCTTGTTATGTTTCTTACCCTGGCACCCTCTGCAGAAAGGATTAGGCACTGTCCCTGTGCTTGAATTGCTTTCTCTCACTCTGAACTTTGTCAACACCCCAGGCATTTTGGTCACCCATTTTCAATAATACAGGTGCATGGGTATTCAGCCATCATTCAGTGATGAGTTGACACTCTATAAATGGTTTACTTACAGAGATATTTTCCTAAGATGGCACATCTTACCAAGCTTTTTATCTAATTTTTGATTTTGATGTTAAATATTTTATTCAAATATTACTACCACCAGTCAAATTTAAGAATGAAATACTAAAAGGTAAATTGTTTTGGGTAGGGTTTATATGGCTTATCTGTTATTGGTCTCTACTCTGGAATTATTAGTGGAATCATTATCCTCCAGTTGGAAAGCAAAATTGTATTAACTGTGCTTCATTTTTCTTACATCAATTTACTAAAGAAAAAACCTTTAAATGCACACAATTAGTGTTAAACTATTTCTGACAGATAGAGTTCTGAAAGTTAAAAGATGTTCAAAGCCAACTGAACTTGATGTATAATAGTTATTTCTTCTTTCAGTGTAGAACCTCAACCAAGCTCTCCGTTATGCCTGAGATAAAACACTCAGAGGCTTGTTAAGTTCTAACTTGATTTCTTGTTCTTTCTTGATTATACTTACCCCATCATCTCTTTTAATATTCCTGTTAGTTTTGATTCAAGTCTGAGTTCTGTAATGTATGTCTTCTATATGTTCACTTTTCTTTAGCTTTCTATTAACTCTAATTTCTCATGAAGAAAAAAAAATCTGCATTCAATTTTTAAATAATGGCTATATCACATTTTTTACAGAAATATGTTCGGTAAGGAAGGAAAGTAAAGACATCTCTAATCCAACTGTCTACATTGACTTGCTTAAGATTGCACATTGACCACATAGGAGATACATTTGTCCATTTGGGTTGCTATAACAACAAAATCACAGACTGGAAAGGTTATGAACATATGACATTTATTTCTTGCAGTTCTGTAGGCTGAAGTCCAAAATCAGTGTTCTATGGATGCATTAATGATCTCTTTGGAGCCATATTGTAGACTTTTTCCTTCATGATTCTCAGATTTATGATTCAGTGAATCATGTCTATTGTCCAAAATAACTTCAGTCATAGCTTATAGCACCCTCACATGCCCAGGTGTGTCATGGACTTAGAAACAAGTCTTTCCATTGATCTAAAGTCTTAGCCTTTCTTCCTTCTTTTCAAGCCACATCTATGGTTAACTCCGAAACACCCCTATATATTGTGGTTGCTTCTCTTGGCTACTCTTTCTTTCATATGTACCACAGTGCGGTGAAAGTGTCCCCAGAGGCATTTTCGTAGCAGTAACAAGTCTTTGCCTTAAAATACATTTTAAAGGCTTTTTCTAAAAAAAATTTTTCCCTCAGTTTTTTTTTTTTAACCTTCCCTGGGGACTCAGAAAATTCCCAATAGTTGTGGGTGCCACCCGTCTACCCACCCAAAAAATAATCTGAGCAATTATGGCAGTTCTCAGGATTGCTACTCCATTTCCACAATTTTTTTATATGCTTCTTTTTTCCCTTTTGTTTTGCAAATGACCTGATAGAGTAGACTTTAATTTTTATAAAACATTTAGATTTATAAAAATAATTGTGCAGAAAGTTTCCTCTTTATCTCACCCATATTACAACTGATTATTTATATCTTAGATAATATGGTATATTTATTAAATCTGGTCAAATATTATTGATATTTTATGGTTAAATAAGGGTGATAGAGACATTTTTCATTATTTCCAAAGTATATGTATACTTTTAAAACATTTTCATTACTTGAAAGTATAGGTATACTTTTAAAACTAAAGAAATGAATTATCATAGGTGAAAATATTAAAGCTGATTTATTTCATCTTGCAGATCAGAAAAAATAAAGTCAGAGAAAGTTAGGCCCTTTTTTAATATCACACCAATATAACCAAATTTTATCTCAGGTATTCAAACTTCCATTCTCAATCACTTTCTTACCCTTGCCTTTCAGTTTTATCATTTTGAAAATAAGATAATATCTCTGTGGAAATTATAAATTTTATATAACACATATTTCCCCTACTAATTTTAATCTGGAAAAAAATGAATGACTGAGAGGAGATGATGCTGGATGTGTGAAGCAAATAATTATATCCCCATCTCTACCTCACCAGTCACTTTCTCTTCTCAGTGCATGAGACATGTTCTCTATTGCTATGTACCTTTGTGTCAATTCCTCCAGGAAAATTGGCTGGGGCCCCACTAAGTAATTGGTTTATCAGGCTTGGCACTGTCTAAATTACTAAGGGAGTCATAAAATAGGGTCTTTGAGCTATGTAAATACCAAATAATAATTTGATGAGAATCAGTATCCAGGAGAAAAGAGCATGCATTTAATCAAATGGTTGCCTATATTGGTATCATTCTGTAATTTAATTAAGGGATAGGCCTGTGGGTACAGCAGAAAAAGAATTTCTAATTTATTAAAGAAAGACTAACAATGTAAATAAGGTCAATTCTGGATGTTTTATTTCTTTTCAAAATGAAAGATAATAGATAATATTTCTCACATGACTCTGAGCTTTACATTTCCCATACCAATGTGAATATGAAAAGATAAATGATTTCATATATCTTTCCTTGGTATTAGTTAATTCAAAGGAAGTGCTTATTATGGCTGGCATTCCTAAGGAAAATAACTGATCAGTTAGATATTGAAACCTTTCTCAAAACTGAGAATAAATTGAGAATTGTTAACAATTAGATCAAACATTATTTGAAATCAATGCTCATTTAATTATTTTTCCAACCTCTAAAATAATTTGTTTTTCTAAATCACATCCTAAAGTTATTTCTAGGTAACTCATAGAATTCCTGTAACCTTCTAAATTATGTCATACACTAATGAATGCCTAATTTTCAGGTGATATGATATAACCCATGCATAATGATATGATATAACCATTATTTTCTTATTAATCTCAGCAAAAAATATGTTTTTTACCTTAAAAGTCAAATTAAATATATTACCATAAAATTGAATGCTATTGTTCAACATTTTATATTTGCTTTGTCAAAATCTGTGTTCATTGCATGAATATATCATTTGAACTTACAAAACTTTAGTTGCATATTATGCTTTGTTGTTGAATGGGGAAGTTAGGAAATGGATACAGGAAATCAGCTAGGAACAGGATGCCACAAATGCCAAGCCCATTTATCAATCTGAATAAAAAACAAACGTTCGGAACCAGGAAGCACTTCTCCCTCCAAGCACAGGTATCTAGAATCCATTTATCAAACTAAATGGGGAACAATCAATGTTGGAAAGCCTACTACAGTTCCACCAAAATATTATTTTGGCATTGGAGGAAACACTCACCCCTACCCTACCAGAATTGTGGTAGTGTTTCCCTGAATTCACGTGCACACAGTGGCACATCTAACAGAGGGAAGTCTATGTTTGGGATTTGCTGGGAGCTGAGATGGCAACATGCAGGACTTGCATTTGGCTATCTCTAGCAATTGCAAGAAATAGTTGTTCCTCATCTGCCTGGGTTCCATTGGTCTCTGAGTGCTAATTAAACCCTCCTGGTGATCAGGGAAATCCATGTAACCTGAAAGAACTTAGGCAGGCAGGCTTCAGGGAGAACAAGAAACAGGTTTCATTTTAGTCAGCTTCCATGGACTATAGAAACACCAACCCCTTTCCTGACTTGCTCAGCAAACTTTTAGACAACATACGTACAAACTGACTATAACGCCCCATAGACCTTCCCCACCCCATTACAACTTTCTGCTGCTTCCTGAGCATCAAAGGAAAAGTTCTGCCCACAAGGCCTACTGAAATCACAACTGGGTTGAAGCTGAAGGGTTAACTTCTAGAAGAAAATTGTGATTGGAGTTTATCTGAACTGACAGTGATCATAAACCCTCCCTTAACTCAATCAGTGGCACACATGGAGGCCTCAGTGTTTGTCATGTCACTCTATAACAACAAACTTCTCATATTGTACCTGTAGGCTGGATTTTTGGGTCATCACCCCATACTAGCCACTGAGGTGCAGTCATACTGATTGATGACTAGAATTCATCCAATACAACAACATAAAGGACAGTATTGAAGGTGAACATCTAGGCAATAGCACTGAAATAATAGATTCTAATCTAAGCACATTACAGAAGGGTTTGGCAGAAAATTGGTTAGCCTAATACATAGAGACACACAAAACAACAAACTTAAGAAGCAGAGGTATTCAATTTAGCAGAGCCTACAGGATACTATAAAAGTGGTATTAATAGAAAAGTATATAGTTATAAAGACCCACATCATGAACAAGAAACAACTTAAATATACAATTTTACCTCTTATCTCAAGATATTAGAAAAAGAAAAAAAATAGAAATCAAAAAGATATTCAAAAGGATAAATGAAACCAAAAGTTGCTTCTTTGAAAAAAAAATCAACAAAACAGACAAATTCCTAGCTAAACTCACTATGTAAAAAAAGGAAGAAAGATCTAATAAATAAAATCAGTAAAAAAGGAGAAATTACAACAGATATTTCAGAAATACAGAGGATATTAAAAGATTACTAGATTTCCTCTCTCTCTCTCTTTCTCTCTCTCACTCACTCCATACATATACCTAGAACAAAATGGAGAAATTCTTAGAAATCTACCACCTGAAGACTGAATAAGGAATAAATAGAAAACCTCAACAGACCAATCAAAAGTCTCCCAATAGTGAAGATGTTTTTCTATAGGGAACTATATCAAACTTTTGAAGATGAACTAATACCTTCACTTGTGAAGAAAAATAAAATTTTGCATTTTATGAGGCCACAATCACTCTGATATCAAAACCTGACAAAGACAAAAAAAAAAAAAACAAAAAGAAAGAAAGAAGAAGAAGAGTAACAGAAGCCAAACAAAGGATCTGGAAAAAGATAAAACTTGCAAGCTGACTATAGCTGTAAGGAACACAACAGGGAAGGAGTTTGGATAGACATCAAAACAGGGGAGGGAAGAGCACATAGGACTGTGATGATGGTAAGAGATGGTAAGGTGGTAAGAGAATAATGGGGACCACGCCTGAGAGGAGAAATCAAATGTTGTCCAAAAAGTAACAATGTAAGAAAATAAATTAAACAAATGGAATCATAGTCCAATTTTCCTAATGAATACAAATTAACATTTTCAACATTATCTTAAAAAATAAAATGTCAAAAGGATCAAGTATGGCTTATTAGGGATGCAGAGATAGTTCAACATCAATAAACAAATACTGTAATTCATCACAGCAACAAAAGGAAAGATAATAAGCATACCATCAAAACAATAGATGTAGAGAAAGCATTTGATAAATTTATTATGATAAAAACCTTCTAAAATCTGGTGTTAAATGAACATTGCTCAATATAATAAAGGACACATATGACAAATTCACAGTCAAAATCATATCCAATGGTGAAAAACCGAAAACTTTTCTTTTAATATTTGGTACAAGACATAGATGTTCACTCTAAAACTATTATTCAACATAGTATTGAAAGTGTTAGCTAAAACAATCAGGAAAGGGAGAGATATGAAAATAATCAGAAGTGTGAAATGAGAAGTAAAGATATCATTATTTAAAGATGATATGATAATATACATGTAAAACGTTAAAGAATCCACTAAAGAAAACTAATTAAAATTAATAATCAACTGAGGGAAAAAAAGTCTACAAAACAGCTGTATTTCTATATGTAAGCAATGAGTTGGAAGAAAAGAAATCCAAGCAAAAAACCCCATTCATAATTACAACAAGAAATTAAAATTAAATGTAGGATTGAATTTAACTAAGGAAGTAAAATACCTATAGAATGAAATCTAGTAAGACATCATTGAAAGAAATAGAAAAAGACACAAAAATATAAATATATGCCATACTCATGGACTATAAGAATTCTTATTGTTAAAATGACCATCCTCCCAAAGCAATATATAGATTCATTGCCATTTCTATCAAGATTCCAAGTGCATTCTTCAAAGATATAGAACAAAGAATCTTAATGAAATTCATATGTAACCACAAAAGGAAAGGAAATTCATATGTAACCACACACCAATGGAATAAAGTTGAGAGTCCAGAAACAAACCCACACATATAGATGACAGTTCATATATGGCAAGGGAACCTCAAGAATATATTGGAGAAATGAGTCTTTTCAACAAATGGTATTGTAAAAACTGGACAGTCAAAAAGGAATGAAATAAGTCACCATCTCAAACCTTACATAAATATTAACTCAAAATGGATAGAAGACATGGATATAATACCTGGAACTATGCAATACATTGGAAAGAATAAGCAAATCTTCCATAACACTGGCTTCAAAGATGTATTTGGGGATTTGTCTCTAACAGCTAGAGAGGTGAAAGCAAATATTCACATAAGGGATTATTACACCAAGCTAAAAAACTTGTGTACAAAGAAACTATCAGTAAAACAAAAGACATATGCTGAACAGGAGAAAATATTTGCACACAATTTATCTGACAAAGGGTTGAATCCCAAATATACAGAGAACTCAAGCCAAAAAACAACAACAAAAAAAAACAATAAAAAGTAAATGATTAACCCTATTTAAAAAAGAAAACTGTTAAATAATTACTTCTCCAAAGCAGACATACTGATGACCAATAGGTACTTAAAAAATGCTCACCATCACTTATAATCAGGAAATGATAATTAAAACCATCTCAAATCTGTCATATTATCCCAACAAAAATCAGATACAACAAGTATTGGTGAGAATTTGGAGAAGAGGAAACCCTGTACACCGTTGGAAAGTAAATTGGCATAGGAACCATAAAAAATAATGAGATTTCTCAAAATATTAAAAGTGGACATACCATATGACTCAAGTAATCCATTCTATCTCTCTTAAGAATGCAAAAAAAAAACCACATTAATTTGAAGGGATATCAGCTATCCTGTTCATTGTAGATGCATTTACCACAGCCAAGTTATGGAGACAACCTACATGCCCAAGTACACGTCAGAAAAATGTGGGCCAGCACTTCAGTGCTGCAGTCTGAATTTTATCCCTGGCCAAAGAGCTAATCCATGCATAGTGGGCAGACCTCTCCAGTCTTGCTCATTGCTCTCTTGAGTGGTGCATTTCAATAGATCTGCCTGTTCTTCCTTCTCCCCACTCTGTCTCTGGTGAATTCTCTCACCCCCACACCTTGGCCTATACCACAGTTATTTTACACAAAAATAAATATATTTTTTTCAAATTTTAAATTTGTATAGAGACCACTCTCTTTACTTATTTATATATTTCAAATCACCCTCAAGTCTTTGTGCACCCACCCCCACCACACACACACAGAAAAGTAAAATGAACTCTCGCCTTTTGTGACTACAAAATTGGAACTAGACAAGATAATGCTAAGTGACATGTTAGAAGAAGAAAGACAAATATTATATAGTTTCATGTATATGTGGACGGTAGAGAAACAAAACCAATGGTCAAACAAAATGCATCAATAACAAGCCTTTGACATCAGAGTGCAAAATTGAGGCAACCAGATGGGGAGGATGATGGGGTGGGAGTGGGATTGGAATGGACCCTCGGACCATGTGGAGGACTACTGGGGATTTGGTGCTGGGCATGGTGTGAAAACACACATTTGTAGAAATTTGAAATTAAAACCCTTAAAAAAATAGGATGGAAATCAACTTTGTCCAATAAACATAATTGGAAAAATAAGCAGGATTAAGTGATAATATGTAAATAAATAAAATCTATATCCTCTGAGCTTTTTGTGTTCTATGCTTTCTCTCATATTCTTTTTTTAAAGATTAATTTATTTATGCATATAAGAGCTGGGGTACAGGCCAGAGGTGTGGAGGGGTGAGAGGATTCACTAGAGACAGAATTGGGACCAGAATAGACAGATTGACTGAAATACACTGCTGAGGGGAGCAGGGGCGAGGCAGGAGAGGTCTGCTGCACTCTGTGTGCCCCCTCCCTGGCAGGGGATCAAACTTGTGCTCAGTGGCTGTGGATGCTTCATAGTGTGATGCTCAACCCCTTGTGCCACAAGGGAGATTCCCATTCTCTCATATTCTAAAAAACTACTTTCTCTGTACATACTGGTAGGAATATAGTATTTTATATGATGTTTATCTCTGAGTATCCAAAGGATAGCTCAAATATGATTTTTTGAGAAGGCAAAGAAGTAATGAATCCTTGCAAAACTTGATTAGTTATTTCTAGTATTCATAGTGAATGACTCTCTTTAATATTACTGCTTTGGGAACTCTGTCTTTTCAAAGACACTTGAAGGTGCCCCACAAACACTTGATGGTGATTCGAAATATATAAATACATCAAAAGAGTATTCTCTATCCAAATAGCTTTTAATATGAGTGAGCTATTCAAAAAACCAAATAAATTAGAGCTGGGAGAAACAAAACACTTATTGTATTTTTCCATTAGTTTGACTCTTGAGTATAAACTGTTAAACATAATTCTCTTTTTCTTCCTGTGGAGCTGATACAGTAATGCAGTGACGGCTACGATTATGAGTTATTTAATCAACCGTGATAAATGTTTTCCAAACTTCTAACACTTCCCTGTTCATTTCTGTATCATTTTTACGTTCTCTATACCCAACCCAAGCTCCTCAACCTTCAAGCCTCCTAAAATGTAGATTAGTGACGACCTACAATGAACAACTTGGACTGGTTGTCAAAATTCGAATTCCTGAGTTCACCTAAACCAATTTATTTAGAGTATTCTTGACTGGTACTTTACATCTGCACATTTACTAATATCTAAGAAAATACCACAGTAAAACTGATGACCATTCTGCCTAATCCTTACCCTGTTTGCCTTGAGAGTAATCTCCTCTAAGTCACATCCACTTCTTGCACACACTAATACACATGTACATACACATGGAAACACACACACAGCCTCTATATTCCATTTGACCTTGCCACCATATGAAATTGTATAACATAAATGTTATTTTTATGAGATTTTTACGTTTCAGAAATTTAGAGCTATATTTTATTTGGAGATACACTTAAATGACAGTGTCTATTAAAGGATTCATATAAAAACTGGAAAAACATAGTGAACAGTGCTCCTTAAATATTGCTTGGAGCACATTTATACTGAGTATAAATCATAAATCATTTTATTCTAACAAGGGAAAATCAATTAAGACATTATTTAGAAAACAAATAGCACACAGGATCAATATCAATATGCTATGATGGGGATCAATATGATATTGATCCTAATAATAAAATGAAGAATATTATATAATGAACTATATAATCATTTGTACTTGGGAACAGCTATGATGTTAGGAAAAAAAAACTCACCACTTCTTCATGTCTGCATTTTCGCACATTAATTCCATTTATCTATAATGAAAAAAAATCAGTTTCACAAGGTAAATATTGTAAATTGATTTTATGTTTTGTTTGAACATAAAAAATAAAGGTTAAAAAGTTTACCTGTAGTATTGCATCTCCAATAAAGAGTAGTCCCGAAAGTTCCGCTATGAAGAGAAAAGATATTTGGTTATTCATTGACTACTTTCTCTCTACAGGTGGAAGGAGTTTCTATCAGTTTCTGATAAAAGGAAAAATAAATAAATATTTTATAGGAATAATATTTTAAAATATCCACAAAGAAATGAAATGCAAAAACAATATGATTTAGCCATTTATTTTAGAAATGTATCCAAATATATCCAAGTAATTCTACCATCTCAGATATTACAGTTGCAAAACTTACAAAACTTCAGTCACCTTTCTGAATGGGTGACTATACTGTTAAGGTATCTATGTAAAAGTTTAGATCTTGACATTTACTCTGTCAGCTTTGGAGTCAGTTTCAAACTTCCTTTTAAATATTAGAAGGTTTTATTGATTTCAGTCATTCAAACAGCTCACATACATCTTAGTATTTTGCCTATATTTGTAATGATTTGTTATTATGAACATTCCTTTCATGACTGTTTACTGAAATGATTCAAAACCTTTGCAGTCTCAAATTCATACACAGGAACAAACTAATTTCTTTCATCCTTGCTCTCCTATGAGGGAAATCTTGTGTAGTAATAAAAGGAATCTGACACATGGGGAATCCAGAGCTAGTAAATCACATGCTAACTTGTGATTTTAAAATTATCTTAGTCGTAAAACACAATGATTTAACAGAATGGCTACTATATAATTTCTTAACACTTTACCTCTTTGTTCCTTGGAGATTTTTGAAATGACGACTGGAATGTTGTGTTCTGCTCCCCCCTGAAAAAAGAAAATTGTGTTATTCCTTTTCATGTCTAAAAATTAAGAAATACAAATTATGAATGGTATGTTGACAACAGATAGAATTAATAAAAACTTGTGGATTTCCATTACAAAGTAGATGGTGCTCCCAGGAAACTACCTACTTAGAATTTCTCCATAATATCAACTAATAATAACAATTTATTTTGATAGTTTTTATTTTTCAAATGATATCTTATATAAGTATAGTCTTCAATATGTAGCAGTACTGTCAATAGTAGAATTTTTTTTTATGATTTGAATACATAAAATGATAACTTTCCATTATTTGTTAAGTTGTTCCATATTGGTCACCAAGCATGAATTATTTTGGATAATATATGACTAGAGAGCTTGACCTGCACCAATGAGTAGACAAAATTAGAGTGTGCATAAATATGATGGAGAATGAAATATCTACAATTCCTAAAGAATAGTAAATTCTTCTTTGAATAAATATACTACACTATTAACAGAGTAAAACTGTCAAAAATACTGTGGTATTGCTTTGTGTAATTAACCCAATTAGATCTGACAAACATCAACTGAATTTATGTGGAAGAAAATAAACTAAATCTGATAAGTAACTGCAATGAAAATTGTTTCAATATTACAGAGAAACTTGAAAGGAAAAGTTGAAAAATTAAGTAAGTACATCAAAGACTAAAGTGTCAGGTTGAATAGAAATAGTACTTTTAACATAGGATAGTAGAAAATCCCATTAATTTTCTTTTTCAGAATAAGTAACTTCCTACACAATTTTTAAGGTCAAAGATTATTTTAGGTAGGAGACATTTTTTCCATGACTATTTTTATTGCTGAATTATTAACTTAAAAAAAGTAGCCATCATTAAGAATAGCAGTGTTATTTAACATTTATGTGCCAAATAGGTCTTCCTACTTATAAATTATTAGAACATAAACTATAAATGAAATATTTAAAACTGTTTTAATCAGGTTGAAATTAAAACCTACTTCTTTTTTCTTTACTAACATTTTTTCTTAAGCAACTTTCAGTTTTACAAGAAATCAATTCTATCCTAACAGAAATATGCTTCTATTTTTGTGTTCCCGTATGCTTTTATTTTTATTTGAATTATATATTTGATGTGGATCTTCTTTGATTTTTTCTTTATTGATATATATTTGATATCAATTGTGGTCCCCATGGATTTCCCACACAATTTCACCTGTGCACCATTGCCTCAGTCCCTTGTGCTCTTTCTTCCCTCATCCCTTTCTCTCCCCCCACCACACAATGTATTTTTGATTTGTCCTTGTCTTTTTGTTTTTGTTGTGATGTGTTTTTTGTTATTATTCTTTTCCTTTTTTAAATTATTAGATGAAGTACTTTTTGCTTAAATGATTGTTAACTTTCAGCAATATATGATTTCTCCCCTCCTGTGTGGTCACCACAGCTCTCCCATCACCAACACACCCATACTCAGTCCACCGCCATAGTACCTGATGTATCTTCCTCTCACTCCCATTGTCACCTCTCTACTTTCTCTCCCTTCCTAGATACCCATATCTATATGGTCTGCTTTCAAGATCCTGGATGCCCATATCTATGGTCTTTGTCTGACCCTTTGTTTAGTTTCTCCATATTACACATATTAGTGAAACCATTCAATATTTATCTTTCCCTTTCTATTTTGCTAACATAATATTTTCTGTTCTGTCTATATTGCTACAAATAACATGAATATCTTTTTTGTTCCTTGAGTAGTATTCTACCTTGTGTGTGTGTGTGTGTGCATATAAACACCCATAGACCTCTGTTTACTCACTAACTTTTTTAAAAAGTGTCTGTCGTAAGATACACTGTCTTGAAATCTGCATTTGCCTTTTTAGTCTGTGGTCTCAAATATGCACTGATATGTCTAGGATGATCACTAATCATTCAAAAAGATTGTGACTGATATTGCAGTGGAAATGAGTGTTTATTTAATATACACTAAGCCCTGAATACAAGAAAGCTATTACCTAAACTAAGTACATAAACTAAGATTCATGAACAAAATCACATTGTATTAAGCAGTAAATAAAGTTTGGACTAATTTATTGTAAGATCCTTAATAGTTTCCAAGTTTCTACTTCCTATATATTGTTCTATTCTTGTTGACTTATACGGACCAAATTTTAACCTGCTACAATATTTATTTTCTTATATTTATTTTTTTTCTCTTACTCCTCCATCCTAGCTAAATGTAAGTTCCAAGATAGATTGCTTTTTATTTTCTCCTTCATTCATTGAGGTAACAGAAGCAGTGAATGGAGTAAAAACTTTATTTTTCTTTTTTCAAATGTTTATTTAAGGAGTGAGTGAAAGAGGAACTCTAAGACTTTTCTCAGTCTAAAATTATTTAATTCTTTCAAAACTTTGCATTACTGTGTTCCCAAAAGAGAGAGTTCAGAAATAATTTACTTTAAGTTTTATAACTATAGAAATGTTATCACCAGCATTATGTGATGCTAAGGTCCAGCTCTGCCATTTAAAGCAGTATGTAAATTACTTCATCTTTAATACTTAACCTCATTTCCTATAGAGGAATAATGATAGTTATTTAATATTGCCGGATAGTGAAGAGCAGGTAAAACATTATAAAGTTTTTAGTTCAGAATCTGTCACTTAAAGAGTAGCTAATAAATACTAGTAACTAATATCAGTAGTTATACACATTTAATTGGAATAATAATTATAGCTTCATTTTTGATAGTTGCAAAGCTAAAACTTTCATAGTTATCACATTTTACCATAAATATTTCCTTAATTGGCAAGGATAACTTAATTTTTACATTAAAAGAAGCTTGTATGCTAGAAAGTACTTGTGAAAATGTTTCCAGTAATATTCAAATAATTTTTCTCTATAGTGATTTTTAATCACTATATTTTTTAATGACCAGAGATATGATATAATACTATTCAAATACTTGATATCATATTTTAAAAGATATGGAAAATACACATGTCCCAATAGGTCAAGATAATGGTTTGCCTTAGAGATTAGCTACACAGATCATTTAATCAGAGAGAAAAAAATACAAAAACAATTGTATTATATAATGAAAAACTGGTGATTTTTGGTGATATAGTTGTAGAGAGTAACAAATCATTTTTAGATATGCTAAGTGTCAGATAGTTCAAAATAGAGCACTGAGCACATCAATAGAAGAGTTTACCAAAAGGAGAGTTTATCAGAGGGCAGCAGAAATGTGTCAAGGGTAAGATTGTAGCAGTAAAGCTGAGATAGAGAGCTAGAAATGTTAGTAAGAATGGTGTTGGGTAAAACTCAGAGCTATGTGGGCTCGCTCCAACAACTTTGCTCTAAAGCAGTACAATTCAATGCAATACAAATAAAGGAGTCCTGTAGGAAAATCCAGTATACTCCAGCTATTCTGATGAATCTGAGAACTTCAAGGGAAGCAGTCTTGTTCTCAGACCAGAGTGGAATACATGCTTAGAAACGGAAGGTTTAATGACTCTTTCACTGGAATTTTGGAGAATGACTATATTGAAATTAAAAAAATATAATAAAAGAACTTGATGTTTTACCTAGGAAAGCCAAAACAAATGCTACTACAAGGGAAAATATAAAATTTCAGATTTATGAATTATATTTAATTAAGTAACAATAATCCTTTAATCAATCAAGGATTATAATCAAGGCTAAATAAAATGCAGGAAGAATTCTAAAGTATTATCAAATAAACACAAAGTCATGTTATATATGAGAATAGATCTAACAAGCGACACAAGAGTAAAAATAGTTTAAATGAGCCAGGGTCCCCGAAAGACTTAGAGCACAGTGCAAAAGCCCTGTAAGTGCCTTATGCTTAAGTTCATGATCAGAAAGCCTGGTAGCTATTTCTGTTTCATGGGAGGTTCTAGATTAAGATCTAACTTGTAGATGAAATGTTACCTTAAGACAACTGGGCACTGGGGAAGGTATAAGTGTGTGTATGTCATGAATTCGGATTTCATATCATTGCACCATTATTAAGATAGACATATGATCCTGCTAGATTTGCTAACTGCGCTGAGAATCACTGACATGGAACCTGTAATCAACAAAACAAGCTGTGATCTGATATGGTCACACCCCCAGGGATTAAGAAGATTACTTTTATTTCTAGGAGAAGATAAACAGTTCATTTAAAACAGAGGATTATAGCTGTGGGCAAGAAGACAGGACCAAAAATGTTAATCTGTGAATGGCAGCTCATCTTGATGGGGTATCTGATTTATCACATGTGACATTAGCAGGTTTGTTGTGCACTCAAAAGTTCTTCTGAGATCTTTTTCCTCATGTTTAGAATTCACACATACACATACACACATCTACATATTTCTATACAACTATCTATGTATGACTGTGTATTAAGAATTTAAAGGATGTTTCTGAAGGCAACCAATTCACTCTCTAAGTACCTACCTCTACAAAATAGCAAGGTAATGGATACAAAAACTCTTTTTGCATGAATAACTGCTGTAAATTGAGATTTTAGCATTTTGGACAGGATTTAAAAGATGATAATTGTACCCTTAAAAAGAAAGTCTCCAATTTTATAAGAAAGTCCTATAATGCAAGCCAAACCTTTCTTAAGGAAAAAAAAAAAGTAATAGTAACAATGAAAGTCAAAAATTATTATCTTAAGGTAAAAAAAAAAACAAAGCAATAATAATATTGGAATTAGAAAGCATTCAAAAGGAAAATGAAACTTATTTAAATGATATTTTTAAAAAACTTGATTCTAATAAAGTATTTATTGTGTTTTTAATGTTTTATCTTATTATTTTGGGACTTTAAGGTTTTTTGAGATGGGACGCCCCTCATGCCTCAATTGGCCTTCAAGGGAGGATGTTAAATGGAAGATATAGAATAAAAGTGTAGAGACACATAATTGCTTCAACTTCTAAACACCTACCTATACATTTTTTCCCAGAAGTTACAATGTAGTCTATTAATAAGGTAGAAAAAATTAAGGGGCTAAAAGCATTCTTTCATTTCACCACTCCTACTGGTAAATATTCTGCAAAGGAGACAATGTTATGCAGACACCTTACAACTGGCAAAATGTGCATTGGTACATTAATGGTTTCATGCTGTGTGCAATCTATAGTAACTATATAATTACTAACTAGTAATCTATATAATAACTAGTAACTACAGCACATTAATAAAAAAAAAACAGAATAAACACTACACAAGAATTTTTCTATGATGTCATCTACTGACTTATAGCCCAGACCACCACATGGGACACCTGAGGACTTGCCACCTTGAGCAAAGGTGATAGTGGCAGAAAGAGCCCAGGAGCTATGATTTACTAGACGCTTAAAACATGAAGTATGAACTTGCTTTAACTTCTAACAGCACCAAATGTTCTGTTTATTTTACTGTTTACTGACAAAAAAGGGACAATTTTTTTTAACCTTTAGCTAAGTTTAAAAGAGTTTTTGAAGGTAAAACTGAAGGAATAGTACCATGTTTTCTGAGTACAGTGAAATTTAGTGGAATTTGTAGTAATTTTAATTATATTAGTATATGTCCCCTCTCAACTGCCTGATGTACACTCTTCCTTTTATTATCTCCACTTGAGATAGCCAAGGTTTTAATTACTAATTTTCAGTCTAAAAACACCTGTGTGGGAGGGATTATTAATGCTAAACAGAGTAGGGCAGGAGAAAGATAAATACAAAATGATGCCACATATATGTGGAATTTGTAGAAACAAAACAAAGGGTCAGATAAAGTTGAAACAATAATAAATCCTAGAAATCTGAATACATAACTAAGGAAACCAAAAGGGAAAATGGAAAGAGAAAGGTGGAGAATGGCAGCAGTAAACAATGGTGGAGGATTATGGGCATCTTGGAAATGGGTGTGGTGTGATAACACACACTTGAAAGGGGTAACCCTATACATGTAAACCATATACAGTGTTGTAAGTCACCTTGACATAAATTTTAAAAGATTTAAAAATAAAGAAATAAAAGTAATATCTGGGGACCTCACTGGTGGCGCAGTGGGTTAAGCAACGGATTACGAAGCAAACCGCAGCCACTATAGCACGAGTTGGATCACTGCTGCCAACCAGAGAGGGGACCCACATGGCGAAGCAGATCTCTCCTGCCTTGCCCACTGCTCCCCTCAGCAGTGTACTTCAGTTGATCTGCCTGTTCTGCTCCCTGCTCTGTCTGTGGTGAATCCTCTCACCCCCCTCCCCACACTTCTGGCCTGTACCCCGTGCTTGTATGCATAAAAAAAAAAAAAAAGTAATATCTGTGATGTGTTCCAGTGGAGATAACAGAAGCAAGATGAAACCAAATAAAGATAAAGCTAATGAATTATATTCCATGTCAAGTAAGAAAAAATTGTCTAATACTTTTCTAACATTTCTATCAAAAGTTGAATAAGTTCTGTGAAAACGTACCTAATATACCTCTTAGTCCAAATATTGAAGCATTAGCCACAGTCATTCTTATATGATTAATAATGAACAAAAATTAAAATGCACAAAAATACAAGTATTATAGCACCACCTTTGTAAGGAGAGACTGGAAAAATTAGCTACCTTTATGCTTAATCCAAATCCTCCTACAGTTTGTCTTCTAATGGTCACTGTTCTTTCCTGAAAGACAGGATTTTAAAAGTGGTTAGCACTTCCTAATACTATACTTGCACAACATTTTCCTCCTCTGAGTTTTGTTTTTATTATTTAAAAGTAAATATTATGTGATAGCACAGAGGCTCCAAAGATTACAATAAGTAAAATATTTGTAATTTTAAAACCAAAGGTTAATAATTTATTAATTATAGATCAAGATAAAATGGATCTATAGTATTATTAAATTGATAAACTTTTAAAAGTTAAAGTATTTTAAGTGATTTCTAGACAATTTGAATTTTAACTTTTAAATCTCTTCCTGTTTTTCATATAATGTATGCTTATCATCAAGAAATGAGAAGGTGTTGGTTATATGAAAGTAACTCAATGTCAATGGTAAATATTATCTTTGATAATCAAAGTTTTATCTCTGTCACTATCAAGTTTTTATTGCTTGAAAAGATGAGAGCTGAGCTGGTAGGCTGCCATGTCCCAAGGTATAAAATGATTCCATGTCACAATGACTCAAAAATATCCACAAGTTAATAAATTTGGCAAATTTATATTTAATATTTATGACTGTTTTAAAAGGTTTCTCACTTAGTACTGACATTTAGCTATATAATTTACATTTATTTACCTCATATTCTAATATTTATATAAAGAGAAGTTCAAGTACTAGAAGATTCCATGATTCAATGGCTGTTGTTCTTATAAAGCAAGCAAATTGCCTTAATAATACTAGCTTCAAACTAAACTAAACGTTCATATAGCAGAGATTTTTAGATTTAATTTCTGTTCTGTAAGGAATAATCTTTTGTTTCCATAAATGAAAATCAAAACCAATTAGTGCAGTAAACCCCACAACCCACATTAAAATTCTCAAAAACAAATGGATCTTAATTTTAATTAACAAATAGCAACAACTGAAATATCTACACATATTGTATGGAGTAAGTTGTATTAAGTAGTCAAATGGTATTTTTCTTTTAAGGCACAATAAGGATACCAGGTTTATCAAAGTTCAAAGCAATGTCTTCCTCACTCTTCATGAGACTGCTTTACATTCCTTGGAGGAAACTATTTAGAACATGTTCCAATATAAAATTGCTGATGCAGAGAGGAGTTTGTAGAGGCTAAAGAGTCCACAGAAACTGTTGAAACACTCAGAGACAGCATTTATTTCAATGTTTTTTAAACACAGGCACACACACACCTATAAAACCAATTCAGCACATTTCTATGCTATTTTATTAGCTTACTTTTAAGAAAGGTAGAAGATACAATTAAGACAAATTATTTCCTATTTTAAAACCAAACATTTTAATCAGCTGTTTCAGGGAGCAGGAAGCATATAAAGGAGTAGAGTTATCTGTCCAAGGTGTGTGATGCCTTGATGATATTCTCCAGTTTGCATTAGCTATGCCCTCTATCCCCTTTTCAAATCTCTTCATACAGCTCTTACCTTCTGCTCCAAAACTAAAGCAAAAATAAAAGCAATGTTAAATAATTTCTCTAGCTGCTTTTCTCATAAATCAGTGAATATCTTGAAGCTGATCTGAGCTTGTATTTAGTTGATATATCTACAATATCATAAAGGCATTGTGTAGTAACAAAGCTTATATCATTTTGAAAAGCCAAGGTTATATCAGTTATTTTATTTTTCAAAACACAAAACTGAGATGACTTCTTCCATACTCTAATACATCTCTAATCTTTCTTAAAATGGATAGAGTTCAAAATAATATAGATCATAGAAACACATGCAGCAAACCTAAATAATCAGAATAAATGTTATAAAACAAACTAGTTTTAAATGATTACATGATTTATTAAAAATATAAATAGTATTACTTCTGCTTTCCAGAATATATTATGTTTAAAATACTCTCTATATGGTAGTATATTATACATTATCATACTATACTATATAGCATTTGTAGTTTACTATACTATGTGTAATGTATATTAAAAATAATCTGTATATTTTAACTAAATGCAAACCAAAATATTGATATCATCAAAAATCTTGCTATTATATGTACCATATAACAGCATATAATGCTATATAAATGACATATATATTTTTGTGTCATATATTTTTAAAAAGAAGAAAGGGAAAAGAGATGAGACAATATAAAAATTGGAGAGGTTGTCAAATGGATAATTTGTTCGCTTTCATTTTCTCTAATAAAAATAAAGACATGTAAGAAAAGACATGATATCATTAGCATTTTTTGATCATTCAGGAAGAGTGAATATACTTAAATAATAATAAATGTTAATTAATTTATAATTATTAAAATCTATTATGTGTACTTATAACTATTACTACTGACTGATACTATGATAATTTAAATCCACTGTGCCCTTGGCTTTATTTATCACCAGTTTCCTGAGAGCTAAACTTCAATATTTCTCACAGTTGTATGCCAAGCACTTAGCATAGGCCTTAAATCAATATTAGTAGTTATGCATTAAACCAATAAAGAGTATTTTTTTCAAACATTTTTCCAAGTAGTCTTCACAATAGTCCACTTGCATAGAGGTTTTCCTAATTGCAGATTAAAACAATGAAATAGCATATATCTATTACAATGACTAAAATCTGAAAACTGATAATATCAAATGCTGGCAAGAATTCTCATCCAGAGGAATTTTAATTCTTTCTGGTTGTATTACAAAAGAGTGTTTGGTAGTTTCCTACACAGGTGACTATAATCTAAACATGCAGTCTAGAGCTGTATTCCTAGGTATCTACTCAACTTATTTTAAAATTCACGTTTACATAAAAACCTGCATGCAAGTGTTCAAAGCAGCTTTGTTTATTAATAATTGGCAAAAACTGAAAGTGACAAGATATTCTCAAAATGTGAATGGATAAAGCAAAGAAAACAAACAAACAAAAAAACACTGTTACATTTATATAACGAAATATTCTATAATAAAAATGAACTGCCCATTTACAAAAAGACATGGAGGGGCCTTAAATGCATAACAGTAAATAAAAGAAGCCATTCTGAAAAGGATACATACTCAGACTCCATTTAGATGACATTGTGGAAAGGTAAAACTATAGAGATGATGAAACGATCAGTGCTGGCTAGGAGTTCAGGAAAAGGAGGGAAAGTTGAAGAGACAAATTTAGCACAGTGGATTTAAAGGGAAATAAATGGGGTCTCCCTGGTGGCCTTGGGGTTAGGTTTCAGCACCACCACCCACCACTACAGTCTGAGTTCAATCCTGGCCAGTGAGCTGACCCACATGGCACAACAGACCTCTCCTGCCTCACCCACTGCTCCCCTCAGCAGTGTATTTCAGTACATTTGCTTGTTGTGCTCCCCACTCTGTCTCTGGTGAATCCTCTCAACACCACTCATGCCCCTCCCTCCACCTATGCTCTGAACCTCTGGTGTACATACCAGTTCTTCAATCCAATAAATAACTTTGTTTTTTAAAACAAATGAAAATCAATAATATTTATTCGTTTTGATAATACAACTGTGGATACATGACACTATGCATTTTTCAAAATCTGTATTACTTTTAAAAAAAGAGAAATCCTTCACATATACAAATTTAAGAGTCATTTAGGAAGTTAGGCTATCCAAAGAAAGAATTCAAATTGTGATGAAATAATCTACCTGTATTACTAGCATTTATTATTACCTCAATAATAAGAAGAATGGGTGGAGGACTGGCAAGGGTTGAGGGTGGGGGGTTTGAGGTAAGGGTGAGTTGTGCTAACCTAGAAAACTTTGAAAATGCATTGTCTGTAAGATAAATGGCTAAAAACTGAAGGTGAAAGGAAAAGTCCATGAAACTGGATTTTAGCTCATACAGTTGTTTCACATGCGGGGATAAGGTAACAACTATAATAATTTGTAAATATTGACTCCTGTCCACTCTAAATCAATTAACCCTTCCTCTGTCCAACTTAAAATCTTTCCATGAGAGACCCCCATCTCCTCACTACTAATTCTATCCATTACCTATGTAGGTGGTAGGGTTACTAGAATGATAAATACAAACTCCCTACCCTCCAGGGACTTGCGGTCTTTTAGGGGCAGCAAACATGTCAACAGAAGAGTACAATAAATGACACACCAGCCACAAAGAGAGAAATATAAACTGATAAAATAGAGACTCCATTTATCTTTAAGTGTGAGAAGTTGATGTCAACTTTGTTTGTTTTATACTTTGTACTAAAAATCATGTGATCCTTGTCCTGATGGAGTTTTTAAGGGCGCATTTAACTGAATGTTACTCCTCTTTTAAATCAGAAATTCTTCTTCATATTTGTCTCCTAATTATGGCACCACAACCTACAGTGCCACTTTCCCTATGAATTTGCACCTCACCACATTGCATCCTGCCCCACTCCATCTCCCAAACAACTTGTTCCATAATGCACACCTTTGATTAATTCATGTTTTTTCAGAGTCTGGCTTTTTGCATCCACTTCACCTTCTGATGAGTTCTGCCTTCCATGGATAGCTTGAAATTCTGCTTAATATTTAAGACATTATTCATTAGCTATTTCCTCTGGAAATCAGTCTCTCATTTATACCTCTGTATTTTGCGCTATCACCATATCTATTTGCATGAACATTGTAGCATGTTTCATGTTAATGAAGCTATCATGTTTTAGAGCCTACTATGTGCCAGAGATTGCATACTCTGTTTTACATGGATTAACTAATTTAATCCTTAAGGTTGCCCAATGATTTCTATGCTATTTTCATCATTTATATGATTTACATGTAAGAAAATGAGATAAATGATATTCTCTTCAGTTATATACATGGAATCTGAGATTGCCGAAATGGTAAGTATAATAACCTGACCTAAAGCTAGTCTAATTATAACAGTCATGCTTTGTCTTTTTATTTGGATTCATATTTACTTAAAATCTGGGACTGTTGAAAATATGTAGATATTTATTAATACTTTAGTCCTTAATACTTATGTCTATGACAACTAACGCAAGATATTTGGACAGCAATTATTAGCATCTTTCATTTGAAAATGCGTTACTTTCTTGGATAATTTGGTGACATATATGTATTGTCTATAATTCAAGACACTAATTCTATTCATATAAATTGAAATAATCAAGCTTATTGCAAAAATTATGATTTTATGTTATTTAAAAATGATTTTTAAATATACTATTAAGAAGGAACATATCCAGACTCCTTTGGTGATTATATGTCCATCAAAGTAAGGAGACAACATTGCAAAGCAAATAAATTAGCAATCTAGATTTATAAGGTATGGCTTTATAAATAAGTTACTGTAATCAGTGGCTGAAACCAAAGATTGTGACAGGTGGTGCCCAGAGGGGATGCTGGTGAGGATGGATTGTCCCAGGGAAAATGAGAAGAAAGTATTGGTGGGGGTAGAAACTCTGATAAGAAATACAAGGAACTGCAGAAGCAGCCCCCAGGATTCAGTGTTCAGGATTTCAACATAGGCTCTTCAGTGACTCTGGGCTCAGGCAACTCTGCCTCTACCATGCAGATCTTCCAGAAGGCTGTTGTGGGGCTCTGAAGGACATGGAGAGGCCTCAGCAGTCAGCCTCAGAGAAACAAAGTTCAGAGGCATCGCAGGTAGTTGAGTGACTGAAGCAGTTCCTAGTTTTGCTGCTGTTACAACCTGGAAGGGAAGGTGAAGACTCAGAGCCAGAGCCCTCGTGGATTTGAGGAGTGTGGCCGCTTGTTAGATCCTTCAGCTGCTATAGCTTCTCTTTTGAGTGTCAATTGTCTGGTTGCTGCACTGGGGCATACTGCTAACAACATGAGCATCTCCTCTTGTGTCTTCTGCTGTTTTTGTGAGTTGAACATCAGCCTATAGTCTGGCTGCCATGTGCTCCAGGACCCCTGGGCAGGAAGAAACCATCTTGGGGGTACTTGTATTGAAGCCTTTAAAACACTGGACACTGCTTTGTATGAGGTAAATGGCCATTTGTGTCCTTAGTAACTCCTTTTTTTCCCCAGGCTTGTTAAATGAATCCCGTTATTTTTGTTTTCTGAACCTGAGTAGACTTAAAATTTTGCATGCAGTTAAACCCACACAGTGACCAGTAAACTATTTGGGCAGTGTCCTTGGCCAATTTTAGTACCCCTTGTTGGTCTTTATTAGTATAATCAATTTTTTGTATGTATGCCTAACATGAAAACCATAATAATAATTATAAATTAGAATATTGATTAAACAATATCATTGTGATCATTTGTTACTCTGTATGTTTAAGTATTTGACTCACCTATTTCAAAAAATTCATTTGTTTTTGTTAACTTGCTTATGTTTTAGTTATATGAATGCAATGACTATAATATAGTTTGGCCTTATTTGTATGTCTCATACAAAGACTTGAAAAAAATCTGTGAAATTAAGACATTAAAAAAATGTTTTAGTTTTAAAAATAAAATATTGAGATTTGTCTATAAATTTGCTTTTTATGTAGGAAAATCTTATTGAAAATCAATCACTTTAAGGATAAATTAAAGCCAATGGTGCACAATACATTAGTGCCCTTAAAAATATGAATTTAACACATTAGGCATAACAATGACTTCATGAGAAAAAAAATCATGATTTTATAAATTGTTGTCTTACCAGTACAACTACTGTTCTTGTGATGTATATTACCATTTATTTATGTATATATTTATTTATTTAGTGGCCTTTGGAAGATTCAACTAACACCACCAAAATCTACCACACTTCTCTGCCATAATTAAAGTTGCTGCTAGCAATCACAGCTACACTTCTACAACGGTTACTGACACATTAAGACTGTCACACAATGGGACTTCAATGTTGCAGCCAACACAAACAAATCTGGAGAGAATATTTTTACTCAAAGCACAATCTAGAGAATGTCCATATCTACTGCAGCTCATGCTTTTGGAAAATTAGGAACAACAGTGATTCTATAATCAGTGATTATTGATTATTTCTAGTGACAAAAAACACGGGAACAAGATATAAGGTTTTCCATCATGGTCTTGTGAACTTGCATGTGTAACAATAAAAAAGAAAGATTCTCTATAGTTTACAAGGTACAAGGTACAAATATATAGTTACAAGTTGTACAAAGTACAAACAAAGCCAGGTGTTTGTACCTTGTTCTATTACACAATTGCATCTATGTAAACCATAATTGTCTACTTATATGTATGTTTTTAATTTTAATTTAATTTTTATTCTCCCCTTTCCTAATCTTATTTTCAGTGCAATTAGCATAATTGTCTCCCAGAAGAAGAACATGTGAAAGGGAGAACAGAATTGAAATACCATCCACAACTTCATTAATAATGAATGCCAAAGGGACCAGTATTCAAACAACAGCTTCTGTGTCAATTTACTTATTCATGACCCTTTTTCCATTTAAAATGGATTCAGGAATATATAATGTATTTACTTAGAATAAATCAATTTTATAGCATGGTCTAATAGGTCCTGGTCTAACTGTTGACATGAGATTACTTTGTAGAAGTTTGCATAGATAGATAGATAGATAGATACACAAAATATATGTGTTGGTGTGTACGTGTGTGTGTGTTGTAGACAATATTCTGAGTCTGTGTTAAATGTCTGAATGGTGTGGAGAAGAATGTGTGTGTCTATGTGTTTGTACATGCATATATACATGCATTCATATTTAAAGCATACATACATACATATCCAATCCATACTTCAGGACTTAATTGAAATCTATCTCACCAGTGATGGCATTATTTTAGCAGTGATCTCTCTCCTTATCAAATTTTGCATAAGTAATGAACCTTAACTTAAACGGCCCCACATCCTGTTCACACCCATGTGGTAATTAACACGAACTCTAAGGTTAAAGGCATATTAATGCTACCTTCAGGAAATTAGAGTTTCACTGGTGAGTTTATTAATTACATTTATTTTCTCACAAGAACAACTTAAGAAAATCGAAGGTGTTTTGTTTTGTTGATTCTAAAATCTACCGATGTCTTCTAGGTCTCTACTGAGTTACTGATTATATTGTTGTTAAATAACTGTTAGTTGGGCCCTATTTGAAATTTAATCTCCAATATTTTCTTATAGTCTCCCTACAACTTTGAATCTTGTGTCCCTCTCTTTGATAAAATATTATCCATATTACACTGATTTTACCCTCACTGACCTTCTAAAAATATATTGTCAATATTTAAATCAATAGCATAGACTAAATTTGATTTTCTCTTAAGGCAGCATTGAAGGGGATAGGATCTGTAGGTCTGCCACCACTCTCTCTGATTTAGAGTTGTAGATAATTTAGGGGCATGGCAGAGACTGAATATGTATTTTCTGACCTCAAGGACAGATAATGACTTTCTTTTATGCTAACTGAAACTTTAACATCTTTTATGTAACAACTGTGATGTATGATTCTGATCAGAAGGCAACATATTATCTTCATTTACAGATAGTGTAGTTGCTGGTTGAATTGTGTTATCATTTCCAAACTATCATAGAAGAAAGCATTTTATCTAATCTGAACTCAGTGTGAAAATTTCAATGAAATAGTTTCAACAAATCATAAGATGTTTCAGAAAAGCTGCTATATTTTGGGGCAAAAATCTAGCCTATGTACTGGTAGGAGATCTGTGTCTATGCTGTTTTATATTTTTGTATATTACCAATTATTAAATATTAAAAAATATATAAATTAGGGATTAGGTGTAATTTTCTTTTTTTATACATGTATTGCAATGCTTTAGTACTGTTTATTAAAAATGTTCTCATTCTCCCTTTGAACTGACTTGAAAATGAGCAATTGAGCAATGATTAGAAGGAACATGAGATGGTAGGAAATGTCAGGAACCTTTCTTCTCATGTAGACAAATATAATGGTAAAATATGTCAGGTAATATTATTTTGAAATTCTGGCCTCTATTTTATATATCTAAACTTTCAGTAGAAGGTTTAGAAGGTAAACCTTGATTAGTTTCAATGACTTTCAGTTCAGAGAACAGTAGCAACTACTACTTCTCATCATCAGCCAATGACATTTGCACATTTCTGGAGCAGCTTGCATATAGCTAATGGGAAATAGGGCATACAATAAGCACCTCCACTCCAAATATCAGAGATTAATTCTTTCTGCTTCTTACTGAACAGACAGAGACACAGGCAATCTGCTTATGATGCAACCCTCACCAGCTAAAGCAACTTCATGAATTTAATGAGCCACAGCCTTCCTTTATATTCATTCCCCCCTTTTGAAGCAAGATGCTTAAAAACCAGAGTATTTAAAGTAAACTCTGCACATGGGATATTTAGGAAGTCATAATACATGTTCATGAAAGACTGATACTCAGAAAGACTAGAGAAGCTCTATAGTGGATATCTAAGTCTAATCCCTGGACAAAGATAACTTACAAAATTAATGAGAAAGAAACAAATTAACCAAAGCAGCAAAGCCTGGAGAAAGAAAATAATTTATTTCCAAATTTACCTCATTAGAAACCAAATCCCCGGTTTCAGCAACAACAACAAAATCACAAAGTATTAAAACAAAAAAGAAAAACAACAACAACAACAAAAAAAAAACCAGGAACTATGACCCATTCAAAGGTCAAATTTCTTTTCAAATACATATGGAGCGTTTTCCAGGATAGACCACATGCTAGATCACAAGCTAAATCTCAGTATATTTAAAAAGATAAAGACTATACAAAAAGTCTTCTCTAGCCACAATGGGATACAGTTAGAAATCAATAACCGAAAGAAGAATGTACACAAATTTGTACAATTTAACATAACATACTCTTTATTGAACAATGGGTACTAACAAGAAACCACAAGGGAAAATAAAAGTACAGATGAATGAAATGAAATTGAAACATATCAAAACATATCGAATGTAATGAAAGCAGCATCAAAAAGGTAAATTTTAGTTGTTAAAATCTAAAACTAGTCCTTAAAAGCAGAATATGGGGGGCCTCCCTGGTGGCGCAGTGGGTTAAGCAACCTACTATGAAGCAGACTGCAGCCACTGCAGCACGAGTTCGATCCCTGCTGCCGGCCAGGGAGGGGACCCACATGGCACGACAGACCTCTCCTGCTGTGCCCGCTGCTCCCTTCAGCAGTGTACTTCAGTTGATCTGCCTGTTCTGCTCCCGGCTCTCTGTGGTGAATCCTCTCACCCCCCCACACACCTCTGACCTGTACCCCAGTGCTTGTATGCATAAATAAATAAATCTTTTTAAAAAAAAAAAAGCAGAATATGGAACTGAGACATTCAAAGAGGGGGAAGTGTCAATACAGGAGTGGGGAGGATTTAATGGACTATGGATGCTTTGGTGGTGGAAGCACTATGGTAATATCAGTACAAGGATGGATTTGTGTACTTTCAAAATACAAACAACAGTATAAACCAACATTATCTCAGAACAAGAAGAAAAGAACAAAATCTATAAAAAAAGAGTAAAAACTCATACAACCAATGCAACTTTACTACTTAAGGAAATAGAAAAAGAAAAACAAATTAAGCCCAAATCTAGCAGAAGGTGAGATATAATCATAATTATACCATAAATTCAGAAAATAGCAAATAGAAAAACAATATAAAATGAAATTAAGTTAATTCTTTGAAAGGATTATTACAAATACAAATGTTTAACTAGATTGCTTAAGTAAGAATGAAGATTCTAATTAACAATATCATAATTATGATAAAAATGAGTCTATTACCACCAGGTTTATGGAAATAAAAATAATTCTAAGAGCTTACTAAGAAGAATTGCATGTCAACTAATTGCATGTCAACTAACTGCATGACAACTAACTGGATTAAATCAGTGATTTCTTAGTATGCAAAGTCTACAAACATTAAATCATGTAAAAACAGAAAATGTGAGTACACTTAATACTAATAAGCAGACTGGGCCAGTAGTCAAATACATTCCAACGAATGAAAGCCCTGGATATGGCAGTTCCACGAGTGGTTTTAAGCAAATATTTAAAGATGAATTAATATCATTTTTCACAATTCTTCCACAAAATTGAAGAGGTTGAAAAACCTCCTAACTCATGTTTTAAAGCCATCAGTCACATGATACTAGAAATAGACACTACAAGAAAACTATAGACAAACTATAATCATTTTCAAAAACATCTTCAATGAAATACTAGCAAAGTAAATTCAGAAGCATATTAAAATAATTATACATCTTAATTATGTGGGATTTATTTCTAGAATGTAAATATGTTCCAACATGTCATTCAATCAGTAAAATACTATACATTAACAGAATGAAGGGACACACAATAGGCAATCATTTCAATTCAAGGAAAAAAATCTTGACAAACCCAACACACTTTCATGACAAAAGTTAGCACTCTCCCAAAACTCAAGAAACTAATAATAATAGGAAACTACCTTAGTATAACAAAGACTGTGTATGCAAAATTCACAGATAAGGTTTTAAACTTAAAGGACAGAAGCTTTTATTCTAATATCAAGGTTAGGATGAATGCTTTCACCATCTCTATTAGACATAGTACTACAAGTTCTAATTAGATAACTTGGGCAAGAAATTGGGGGATAGGGGAATTACCCAAATTATAAAGGAAGAAGAAAATGTACCTCTGTTCAGTAGTGACATGACCTTATATAAAGAAACTCTGAGGATTGAACAGAAAACAAATTGTTAAGCTAAAAGAAAGAAAAAGAAAAACTCTGCATAGTAGTAAGATACAAGGCAGGCACTTCAAAATCAATTGCATTTCTATGTGGTACAAAGAATAATCTGAAAACTAAGAAACAATCCCATTGTACAATAGCATCCACAGCAACAAAATACTTAGTAATTAAAAATTAAGGAACTAAAATACTTATATAATAAAAGCTATAAACATATTTGAACAGGTTAAATAGATAAATAAATGAAAATACATCCTCTTTTTCAAGGATTAGAATTTAATGCTGATGAGATGTCAATACTATCTAAAGCAAGCTACTGATTCAATATCACCATCAAATTTTTTGTTATTTCTACAAAAATGGGAAAATACATCCAAAAATTCATATGTAATATCATAGAACCCCAATCCAAAATTGTCTTGAAAAAGAAAAAAAAAAAACACTTCACAATTTCAAAATATACCACAAACCTACAGTAATCATAATGACATAAAGAGAGACATATAATACAAAGGAACAGAATTGGGTGGCCATTTATAGTCAAATGATTTCCAAATGCTATTAGGAAATGCTATTAAGAAATGCTAATAGGAAAACTAGGGATCTATCCTGAAAAGAATAAAAGTGATCCTTACTAAATGCAAAAAAAAAAAAAAATAATAACTTAAAATTGATCAAACACATAGATGTGAGAAGAAAAAATGGGAAAGTATGCATGATTTTGTAGTTGGCAATATTTTCTTGGATAAACCACTAAAAGACAATCATGGCTTCATCAAAATTAAAGACTTCTTTTACAGCAGAGAAAACAGTAATTAAAATAAAAAGCCAATCCATGGGTGGGAGAAATATTTGTGAATCAAATAGCTGATAAAGGATTAAATTAAAAAGTGGTCTAGTATTACCATTTAATCCAGCAATTTCACTTCTTGGAACATACACAAAATCATTATTGACTCAGATATTTATACTTTCATATTCACAGAAGTGTTATAAAGGCCAAAACTTGGAAGCAACCCAAATGTTCAAAGTAAACAAAATGTATACATACAATAGGTTATTTATTATTGTAAAGGAGTGAAGTTGTGATACATGCTATAATATAGATGATCATAGAAGTCATCATATTAAGTGAAATAAGACACAGAAGTGCAAATATTGTGTAATTCCAATTAATATTGTTTGACTAGACTAGTTAGTGAAGAGAGATAGAGAGTAGAATAGTTGTTACTAGGGAATGAGAAGAGAGAATTATTGTTTCACTTGTACTGTATGGGATGATGAAAATTCTTAAGATGGATAAGGCTGATAGTTGCAAAGTACTGTAAATGTATTCAATACCATTAAAATGTGCACATAAAATTGTTAAAATGGTAAATTTCATTTATGTAGGGTTTATCACAATTTAAAAAGGAATTGACCACACAAGTGGTCAATTATATGTATGGGTATATTTCTGGATTATAATGTTCAACTGATACATATTCTATAATTATGATAATGTCACAATGTGTTATAATAATTTACAGTAAGTTCTGAAATAGGAAGTACAAACATTCCAAATTTGTTCTAACTCAAAATTGTTTTGATTATAATACTAAGAACTTTGTATACCCATGCAACTTTTTGAATCAGTTGTCAATACTTGTAAAAATATTTTGGGGTCTAGTCTGGTTAGTTCTTTATGGATCTGTGTGATAAGTCCCTTGTCAGTAATGTTGTGTGTAAAGATTTTCTCCCAGTTGGTGGGTTGTTGCTTTGTTTTGGTCAGTGTGTCCTTTGCTGTACAGAAGCTTTTAAGTTTGATGTAGTCCAACCTGTTTATCCTCTCCTTTACTATCTTTGCTTTAGGTGTTGTAACTCTAAAGATGTCATTGATGTGTATGTCATGTAGGGTTTTGCCTACTTTTTCTTCTAGATATTTTATGAAAACAACCCAGTCAAAAAATGGGCAAAAGAGCTAAAAAGACAATTCTCCAAAGAGGACATGCAAATGGCCAATAGGCATATGAGAAAATGCTCAACATCCCTCATAATCAGGGAAATGCAAATCAAAACCACTATGAGATACCACCTCACACCAGTGAGAATGACACATATCAAAAAAAGTAGCAACAAGAAATGTTGGCAAGGATGTGGAGAAAAAGGAACTCTCTTACACTGCTGGTGGGAATGCAAGATGGTCCAACCATTATGGAAAGCAGTATGGCAATTTCTCAATCTACTAAGAATGGCACTTCCATAGGATCCAGCAATCCCACTCCTAGGAATATACCCCAAAGACACAAATACACTGATTCAAAAGAATACCTGC
>JAGFMF010011502.1:1047247-1122097 GCA_019455555.1 Galemys pyrenaicus
GAAGCTGTGGTACATATACACGATGGAATACTACTCAGCAATCAGAAATGAAAAACTAGACTAATTCATAGGAACATGGATGGAACTGGAAGGGATTATACTCAGCAAAGTAAGTCAGAAGGCAAAAGAAAAATACTAGATGGTTCCTCCCTTAGAAGAAACATAAAGGAACCAAATAAGGATCAAGGCAAGGAATAAGAACAATAATAATAACAGCAATAAAGACACAAAAACCAAAAATTAGGAGACAAGGACAGACTGGGGACACTTGGTGAGGAGGGGAGGGGGAGAGTTGAGGGAAGATGGGAGCATGGGGGACTGAGGTGATGGTGCTTTGGTGA
Organism: Galemys pyrenaicus; assembly: GCA_019455555.1. Lineage (NCBI taxonomy): Eukaryota > Metazoa > Chordata > Mammalia > Eulipotyphla > Talpidae > Galemys > Galemys pyrenaicus. Next base: position 1,047,589 of record JAGFMF010011502.1, read on the forward strand.
GATGGTGATGGGGAATACATGGGGATTACAACTGATGGCAAATATATGCAAATTTAAAAAATTATATTAATAAAAAAAGGAAAAAAGAAATATAGAAAAATATTTTGGGGTTTGATTGCTAATTTTTATTTGCATGGATGTGAATACTTACAAATACATAGCCTTTAATTTATAATTAAAATGATTCACAAAATATTTCCACTTATTTGTTATTTTACTTTCTTTTTCTTCATCACAATTCTATAGTTTTTAAGATAGATTTGTTGAGCAGTTTTTCAAAAAAATTATTCCTAAATATATTGTTTATTTCAAAATCTACTGTGAATTACATATTCATTTTGTTTATTGCAAATTATAGAAATACATGTACTTTGGACATTATCATTATTTGCAGTAACCATGCTTAAATTTGCATGTTATTCTAAGTTTTTTTTTTTTTTTGAAGATTCCTTGGGATCTTTTCTGTAAAACAGATAATATTTACAAACAAGCTATTTCACCTATACCATTTCATTTTTTACAGTTTATAGCTAAAATAATATTGAACAATACTCAAATACATAATGGTCCTTGATTTGCTTTAAACATAAAAGAGTATATTTAATGATAAATACTGTATTAGTGAGAGTGTTCATTAGGTGCTTATCTGATTAAGGAAGTTCTATTTACACTTTGCTGAAAGTGTTTCTGATGAGGATAAAATTTTGTCAATGCTTATTTTGCTTTTGTTGACATTATCATAGAATATTTTTCCTTAATTCCATCCAAGTTCATCCCAGCATTCTTTTCAAAAGAAATATTAGACCAATGTATATTAGCTATTTTGACTCTCAAGTTTATAATTAATATTATTCAATGTTAAATACTGAATATCAGAAATTGTTATAATTTACTAATCTACAGTATGTTATATAATCATTCAGAGAGTTGTACGAATCAAAATTGTTCACTAACAAAAAGCAGGAAGGGAGGAAGGGAGGTAGGAGGGGAGGAAGGGAAGGATGGAAGAGGGAAGGAGGGAGGGAGGGAAGGAGGGAGGGAGGGAGGATTCTATTATTTTATTAATTTAAAGGAAGAAAGGGAAATCCTACAGTAACATTTTAATCAGCCAAGACAGATCTATGAATCAGGGTAATTAAATGATCTATGACAAAAGCATAGTAAATTGTCCTCAAAATATACAATATCTTTATTTAGAGAGAGCCTGCTGATTTAGGCACCGATGTGATCCCATAAGATGTTAGTGAGAAGTGAGGTGGAAACCCACCTGTAGCATTATTCACCACCAACAAAACACTCCCGTTAGGTTTGTGAATAAACTAAATAAATCTAACTTTTCATTCTATGTAGCTGCAGATATCTGAGAAATCCAGGAAACTATTCAAAACTTGTAATTTTCTTCTGAGATCACATATTACATGGCACTGTTACAGTGATTAATGTTAGGTAACAACAAATTATAAACTTTAAAACTTGACCTGCTGTATATAATTTTTTTATCAAATATAATCTAATTTCACTTAAGGATATTAAGGATGTCTTTACAGTTATACTTTAACACTAATGTGCAAAGCAATACATTTTGAGTTAAAATTTATGATTCTAAGTCTGGATTAGCAATCACAGTGTATATGTCAATGAGTCAGATCATTGGATAGAACTTACAAAAAGAGAATAATTCTATCAGGTAGCTCCACAGAATTATCTATGTATAATCCCCTGGTTATAGTATTAGCTTTGAGCTCAGTGACCTACTACCTGAAGTATCATACTTCCCAAATGCTGAGAGTGGGGCTTCACTTTTGCAACACCTCCAAAAGTTCAGTGAAATGCAAGACCAGGTCAGGGAAACTGCCATACATACACTTGTCTCATTTAGTTCTCGGTGTGCATAAGTAGAGCATAAGCCCTTATCTGAAAACACAAGTGACCCTTCAGTCACACTGTGACTCCAAGGTAGAGAAGGCACTAAAATATGACTGTGGGATCAGGTTAGGTGCTTCTATACGGACTGCTTACTTGAAATGCAAACAAAAACTACATGAAGGACAATTAATTAGATTCTGAAAGTAAAAGAAAATCAAGTTAAGATTTTTCTGTAAGTAAACAATTCTATTACAAAAAAGCAAAGAAAAAAAAGAAAAGAAAAAGAAAAGAAATTCAACAGAAGGAAATTTACTTACACCAGAATAGAAAGGCTCACCAGACACACATATCACATCCTGTTCCTGGATCATCAAAATATCTTTGGCTAGGTGTAGTCGAACTTTGAAAGGCTCCTGATTACCATCCTGCAGCAAACAAATCCCTGTCTTTGTCTTCAGACAAAAAGAAAAGAGCAAGACAGAGAAAACAAAAATACACTGAGTTTATAAATTAAAATATTATGGCCTATTTGCAGTAAAACATCATGAATAATATTTGAGAGGTAGGGAAACACACTTTCATGAGTCTGAACTTACTATGTAATAAAAGTACAGTAAAAGGATAACAATTTCACATATGGTACACCTCAGATATTGAAGATAATGTTAGAAAATCTACAGAGAAATTCGGAGACTAAGGATTCTGCCGCACCATGTGGGTCCCCCCCCTGGCCGGCAGCAGGGATCGAACTCGTGCTGCAGTGGCTGCGACCTGCTTCGTAGTGCGTTGCTTAACCCACTGCGCCACCAGGGGAGGCCTAGAGACTAAGGATTCTAGCTCACACATTATATTGGAAAAATTTAAAATTTATAATCTAAATTTTTATAATAGTTTCAATGAGAGAAACCCATATTCTATGCAATTCAACGATTTAAAGTATACACTCTGTTGATTTATAGTGTATTTATTCACATTTGCTCAGCCATCACTACAATAAATTCCACATCATTCCTATCACTCTAAAATAAAAACCTCATACCCCGATTTTCACTGTTTTCTATATCTATCACAGATATTAAATCTGAAAACACATCTATTGTCCATCATCTTTAACCATTATTCCTCCACTCCAAGTTGCCAAGACACACAGCATGGGCGCGTGTGCGCGCACGTGCACACGCACACACACGCACACACACACTTTGTACAGATGAGAGAACCAGGAAGTGGAGTTTACTGCCTAAATTAACATTGTTGAAAACAGAGCCGGTTTAAGACACAAGATTTTTGACTCATAATACACTTTTTTGCTTCAGACATTTTTGGAAATGTTAACTACATAACTCTAAATTAGCACCTTCCTCATCACTGGAAGTGTCCATGACTCTGTCACCCCTTGAAGCTTCCAGTGTTAGAATAGTCACTGAGAACAACAGCAATATTTCTCTACCAAATGCACTTACCATTCCAATTTGGCAGAAATACAAAAGGAAATTCTCCTGAGATAGAGTACAAACTCTAGTTGTTTTTCTGTACCAGATATCAAAAGGAAGTGACTACTTCAGCAATTATATTTTCATTTCATCATTATTAAATCCTTCTTAATTTGGACAAATGAACAAATAAATATAAATATATTTATCCTTAGCTGTTACTGAGTGCTGAGTGAGATACACCAGACAAATAGCAATAGGCTTTCTCCTAGAATACCATTTCTGTGTGGATTGCTGGGGGTTATTTCTTTAAGATAATACACTGTAATGTAGACTAGACTAAACTTAATACTGCAGACTTCAAAGGTCACTATTTCTGTCAACTGCTTTATGTCAACATGTTAATACATACCATAATTTGTATTTATTGTGTATTATGATATATTTTAGGCAAAAAAATAGCTTTTTCTGGAGCAAGGATGGTGTCCCTTCCTCATCTGTGGAACTGGTGCACAGCAGGCACACACTATATTTTGTTGATTAATCTATTCCAGAACATAGCTCAAGTGGTTCTGTCTGCAGGACAAAAACATTTCATCAAAAGCAAATTATATTTTCCTTAATATAGAACATAATTTCTACTTTTTCACATTGAAAAGTCTCTCATACTTACAATGAGATCTTGACAGGGAGCCAAAATCAGGACTCTCTAAGGTATTGTGGAGAAGTGAAGGGTATAAAATAAGATCAAAGCCAAATGAGCATAATTGAGCACATTTCTGACTTTTCAATGTACAGTACATTCTGTGCCAACTTTTTTTTTTTTTCCCAGAACTGTATGGGAAAAACTGGCAATCACAAATAATTGTCTCAGCTTGAGGATGAAAGAGAGGCTTTTCCAGAAAGCCCATAAATACATTATTGTTATACATCAAAGTGAGATAGAAATTCACCTGTGGAAAGTTTGAGGGACTAAATCACAGTTAAGGGGCTTATCACATCACATTTCTGCAGTGATCAAAGTTCCATCTACTCATATGTGTAAAATGTTTCCTTATTAGGGAGCTACATGGAAATGCAAAGAGAATGTGTACTTTGAATTCCTAACAAGTCAATAGTTAAAGAAAACAATGAAGTGACTTTTTATTAAAGTTGAATGTTTTCATTCTGTACATAAACACACACAAACACACACACATGCACTCCACATACACATGCATTTCTATATTATCAATAAACAGCTCTTTGAAGAAAACAGTCAACACAGACCTAACAAAGCTAAATATTCAAGTGTAAAGTATACTATTTAGGGGTTATAAATGTTACATATATTCCATTATAAAAATTAACTTGTATGTATGAGTATATATTTAAAATTCCACAAAGTCATCAATTTTGCAAGTTTTATACAACATAAGCATAGAATCAGACAGGAATTAGATAGTAGTCTATGACCTTAGATTATTTCTATTTATAAAAATGTAGGTGAATGAATAAACTGCAATATGATGTGTTAGTGATTTTTATAGGAGCAACATGGAGAGAGGATTTAAATATCCATGAAGAAAGGGGTGTTAAAGGAGACTTTATAAACAGAAATATGTGCAACAGTGTTGTAAAACAGAAATTGAAAGAAATAGTAATTAGAGGAGGCAAAGTTATTTAATTCGAGAGTGAAAATGTTGAGTAACAATCTGAAAGCATAAGAATGCACAGTATGGATGAAATTAGAGGACAGAAGCACATGAACCTGTCCCTAAGGCCATTGTAGTAGATGTCATGGAGAAGTGCCAGAAAGGGAGGAAGTCATCCAGATCCTGTGTTATGGGACAGAAGCTTGAAGTAATGGAGATACTAGGAGAAATTAGACATATATGATTTATGTTTCATAGCCGTATTTATTTGTAATAGACAGGACTGATAGAGACAATTAAAACACAGAATTGTTGACATAAATATCAACATTGAGTGGGGAGTGTTGGAAGATGCTAAAGGCTTGTCAAGAAGATGGATAAATCTATTTCAAGGCACTCTCCTGGTTCAGGGCAGCATTGCTTGGCTGTTATTACCACTACTGAAATGTGGTCATATATTTCATTTATTTCTTATTTAATAACCACTTATAGAAAATTTACTGTGTGCCCAAAAATATTAATTCCTTTGACTCTCCTGACAACCTGGTGAACTGTCTCATAGACTTCACAGGAGCAGATAGGAGTAGACATCAGGAAGTAAACCCAGGCTATTGGACTCCGGAATCTGTACTCTAATAAATGGCCTGTTTTTCCTACGTCAAAGGTTATTTGAGGCCTTGGCCTTCAGTCCTCTGGTACACAATGGCACAGCATTATGTCTTCCATTAGGTAGCAACAGATCATCAATAATCTCCCATAGGAGTGCAAAGGATTCTGAGGAAGATTCTCATCTTGAGATCCAACTGTATATTGTATTGTATATCAATGGATATCAATACAATGACCATTGGGGAGAAAATGAGTAAGACGTCATTCAAGACCTGATAGATAATCTTGCCCAAAATGGTAATGTTAGGTAAGCATAGGACACTAATATGGGCAGAGGTTTCTTCAACATGCATTCAGTCCCACTGGATTTCTTTGGGGATAAGAATGCAAAACAGGACTGCAAAAGCAGTCACTATAGTTACACAACCTAAAACAATCCCCATAGTATAGTCTCTATAGATCTAAGGACCTTGGTTGCTTACAAATATCAAGTCACCTAAATTATGATCAGTTTCACATTTTAAGACATGACACTCAATTTCTTTCTTTATTAACATAACAATAATTGTCCTGAAACTTTGTTGACTTTATATACAGTGCATGAGTGAAGAAATGCGTACACCATTTATTTTGATCAAAATATGATTTATATTATAAAAATGTATAAAATTTGAAATTTTAAAAAGATGATTTATCAGAAATAATACAAATTAAAATGTTATTTTCCTAGACTGAATGAATGTTCCCATATTGCAGCTGGATTTTGTAAAGTCCATATTAGAGGCTATCAGTTTAGAGAAATATTATAAAGCAATAATTATAAATATAAAGCTAAAAGTATTAAAATGCAATAATTTATGAAGTCTAGCCATTGACATGTTTTCTGTGAATCATGAAGTTCCACAAATTTACACTTATTAAACAAAACTTGCATTTAACTTTAATTATAATTAAACCTCCTATTAATTCTGAATCATGAATTTCCACTTATTAAAAAAAACTTATATTTAACTTTAATTATAATTAAACCACCTATATAATTAAACCTCCTATATTTAAACATTATGGTATGTTCAAAAGAATGTTATTTATTTTCTAATTTTAAAATTTATGACTACTTTTCATTTAGATAACAGTCTTTCAATGAACACTAAATGTGTTTTTATGTTACTTTGAAATCTGTTTATTTTTAAAATTTAATATTTGCAGTATCAAATGTTAGAAACTAGACAGAGACCATAATATGCACTGCAAATGCTCATACAGTTAGTCTCAATATTTCAATATTTCTGTTTCCAGCTATATCTCATTCTGAAACCTATAGCTTAAATGGTATGTAAATTTTCATATTGTACCATATAGTAGAGGTAGGTTACTAATGTCATTTCGTATTTTATCCTTTTACTCTACATTTTATCCTTTACTTTTCTTCTAGTATTCTTCCAATTATGACCTCCTCCTTGGTTTACTGTAGCCATTTTTTTCAAATACTGGTATCTGAAGTCTTATCCTTGATGTCTTTGAAGGACACAGGATACAAAAATGAATCTTTACCTTTATGAACTCAGCATAATCATTCATAAAACACATTAACCTGACAACTGATTATTATACTTTGGGATTACCTATAGTGATTTCAACAATATTTAGTTCTATATCACATTTATGTAACTTCATCTTTTTACTGTTATCTCAAGTAGATTTAAATAATAAACTATTACTGATTTAATTATTATAAATGATTAATCTATAGATTAGATACAGCATTTTATTCATAGTAGGATTTCCTTCAATATTGCTAATTAAATATAGTCACAGATTATATTTGATTATATGGGGTAAAATTAAATTATAAGTCTATGAATTATTAAATGAATGACTTAGAAAAATGATACCTTCATAGTCAACAGAAAGATGCAGATAGTATTTTAAGATGCATAGATTTATATACTAAATATGAAAAAAACCTAGACTAACAATAGCATATAGATTTATGTTGAAACATGTTTATCTTGATGGCATCTTTTTAAAGCAGAGATAATCATTAAATATGCCCAGCTATATGTACACTTTTTATTATGAACTATGGATTTTGTATGTATCAAATGTACTTTCTAACTAATTTTTTTCTTATCCTTTAACTCGCAATTTCTTTAAAGAACTGAAACATTTTTAAGAGGAGAGCATTTCTAAACATTAAATAAAACTTTCAAAAAAGAAACTGTATTAGATAATTAAGATATTTTAAATGTACTTTATCTCGTCAAATACCTTTTAAAAGGAGAGACTTTCCTTGCCTTTATATAATAATATTCCATGATCTGTCTAATGAAATTATCATATTTTCATCTTTAATGTATGTATTATTAGAAGTTAAGAGAAAGCAAATTGTATTCAATTTATTTTTGACTATGACATAATTTCCAGCAATGTAGTGCTTTAGGAAGAAACCCATACTTAGAAATATAAGTTCAAAGTCTCAAATCATGGCTCTGCTTTTAACAAGTTAATTAAATAGTACTTATCATTTCATAAAGAACTCTCAGTTACCTCACTTCAGCGTGGCTGAGTTAAGCTAAATAATTATTCTGGTTCCTTTCCACCTAACTGTCTTAAGACTATCTATTTCAGGTAAACTCATTGACTGTGGTTCATCGTCAGGAATAGCTAATCATCTTCAGAGTATCTTATGGTTTCCTATTTCTGACAATCCAACACGTATATAGAAGACATACAGGGAACATTACTGAGTCGTTTTGGGATAGTTCTATTGCACAGTGAGGACAGTCTAAAAGATTTGAACGTCTCAAAGGCCATTTGCAAGAAAATAAGAATCTATCACTATAAAAGCAAAGGTAAAAATATCACAATAGTTTTACCACTACAGAATAAATCATTTAGGTCTTAAATAAATTTTGATATATATTCCAAATAAATTATTCAAAATAATTTTATTTAAAATTACAGAAAATCAACTCTGTTATTTTCTAAATTTGAGGATAAACCATTTTTTAAAATAGTATTTGGCCACTATCTGGTCTCAGTCACATAAAACTCATGTGCTTTATTTGTGTCCCAATCATAAAACACCTACCTATTTAGTTTTAACAAGTGCCTTACTATCCAAAACATAAATTAATACTTTTATTGAAATAGAAAACTTCATATGTTAAAAATAAAATAATCATGTATTTATTACTATATATTACAAAGAATTAGTTTATATACCTAAGCTAGTTTCAAAAGCAATAACAAAGGAAATCTACTGGTGAATGCTGAATTAAAGATAGATTAAAATATACACTTTAACCTTACAGATTTTTGTATGTAATCTGAGAGGTTTGAAAATATAAGGATAATATAACTTAAAAAATAATGCATAGATTTACACATTATCATGCTTACTCTTCTGAAAATAAAAAAGTAATTTATTAATTTTGAAACAATTTAGATTCCAGGAACTTTCCTAGTGGTGTAAGGGGTTAAGTGCCTCACATTGAAGCATTCACAGCAACCACAGCACAAGATTGATCGATCCCTGGCCAGGAAGCTGACCCACATGGCACAGCAGACCTCCCCTGCCTTGACCTCTGCTCCCCTCAGCAGTGCATTTCAGTCAGTCTGTCTGATCTGTTCCTCACTCTGTCTCTGGTGAATCCTCTCACCCCCCACACCTATGGCCTGTACCCAAGTTCTTGTATGCACAAATAAATTAAAAAAAAAAGAATTTCACATGACATTTCACTAAAATAACAATTTGCGTAAATATTAATAACTTGGTTTATTAATAACTGATGGCTACTGTTGTTTTATTTTTAATTATATCTTATTACCAGATAATCCAGTTGTATTTGCTTTTCTTTAGGTTATTAACAAACAATAAATATATTTTGAAGCTTTACAACAAATGCACAACTTTGTAATTTTGGAATTTTCCTTAAAAGATAATGTCTTGATCACATGTCTAATGAAAGATAGTCTTTCTTCCTAAAATAGAATAGTTACATTCTCTAGGTACACGTGGATGCACCCTTAACTGTACACCTGAAGGTCTTGAAAATCCTTGAAAGAGCAATGAATCAGTTTAAATTTGTCAAAGTGTGACGATAGCGCTCTTGAAAATCTGTATTGCTATTCGTTAATCCTTAAATAATAGTTAAATAAATAATATTGGAATGGTAAAACATAGGATTTAATGCTGAAAAGACCTTATATGTCTTCTAATTTATAGCCATTTATGTGGAAAAACTTAGATGCAACATTTGAACTCTAGTGAATAGTTTATGGAGAACATTCAATCAAATAAAATGTGCTTCTGTCTTCTTAAAGTATGGCTGAAAACCTGAATCTTCCCTAGACATTTTGGCCACTTATATAAAGGAGTGATTAGGTTTTTCTGTCTAGAACTTTTTCCTTATATGAAAACCAGAAAGTGATTTAACCTACCTCTTCACAGCCAGTCCTGAAATCCATGTGCTATGGCACCACAAATGTCGTCTGGAAATGAAAACAAAAAACAAAAAAGAGAAATGGTAAGCCATTACACATTGTATTAGGTGCAACAGAGGAGAATGACAAGTACACAGCATGAGAAATTATGGAGCAAATCCTTTGGGCAAACTGTATTTACAAATTTTCACAACATAATGAACAGAGAGGAAAGATAAACAATTTCTAAATCCTAAAATGTGAAGTAGACACTGCGTACTGTGACTGAGAATGTGCATTTCCATGCACCTTTCCACTCCACTAAGCATTCAAACATGATTTACTATGTGATTAATCTCTTCTCTCAAGTGTTAATTCAGTCCCAACATTCATTTTGAAATCTAGTTTTCAACTGGGATAGAAACCTAGAAAAGGAGTAATTAAAATTGCCTTTCATGTGGCTATCTCTTGAAAAAAGGTTGACTAATCTTTTGCATTTTAATTAAATAGCGATATGCATGAATAATTTTGTCTGGCAATTAAAATTGTATTCATCAACAGTGTGATATAAGGAAGGAGGCTATTAGTGAATAATATTAATTTTAATAATATTAAAACTGAATTTTAATTCATAATGAATATTAAAAGAGTCAATGGATGGAACATTAAATCGGATTCACTTAATGTTCACTAGTAACTAAATGGTGACATAGACTTACATGCATGTAACTGCTTTTAAGAATTAATTTTTTAAAGTGCTCTTTGACAGTTTTTATTTAATTATGGGATAATCATAATAAAACTAGCAGTTATCATTAGAAACTTGATGCCATGGCACTATAAAAAGATTGGTTTCAAAATATAATGGTTGAGGTAAATGAGACTTTAAAGTGAAGTGCATAGGAAATTTCCAATATAAGACTTTACACTCTTCAAAATTATTCCCATCAGCACACGGGTGTAACTCAGTGGTAGAGAATTTGACTGCAAAATTACTCCTATCAGCTTTTAGAATAGTACATCACTTTTTTCTTTATTGTTATTTCTGTTGTATGAGATTGATGAAAATCTGATATGATGAAATGCAATGAAAGGTTCACCAATGCTTTCATGGGATTATTACTATTGCCTATTAAAAAACAGGTTATTTTCAATAGCAATTGAAATACACTGAGTGTTTTACTAAATGCATTTAGTGGTTTTATTTTATTGGAAAGAATAAGATAAAAAAATTAGACAAAATTTTGGTAACAACAGTAAATAAAATGACAATTCGATGGTAAAAATTAGAGTTTGGTTATACAAATTATGTAATATTGACTACCTATCAGACATTTGTTATTAGTTTATTAATTTTCACAATTGTTCTTAAAGATTGTATGTGAAGAAATGTGAATACCTACTTACCACTAAAGAGACAATAAAGACAAAAAATACATATGAGATGATTACAAATAGAACTAGTGGTTCTAAAAATACTATTACCAGATTTAAAAAAATGAATAAAGGATCTCAAAATAGACAAGTTCTATTGGTGAGATAAATCAGTGAGCTTGAGTGCACAATGGCAAAGAATGTACTGCTAGAACAACAAAAAGAAGGAAAAATTAAACATAATGAAAGTGGCCTCCCTTGTGGTACAAGGGGTTGACTGCCAAACTATGGGACTTCTCCCAGCCAGAGAGGTGACCCACATGGTGCAGCAGACCTCTCCTGCCTGCGTGCTGTTCCCTTCAGCAATGTATTTCAGTAGATCTGCCTGTTCTGCTTCCCACTTTTCTCTGGTGAATCCTCTCACCACCTTCTGCCTCTGGCCTGTATCCCAGTTCTTGTATGCATAAATAAATATTTTTTTCAAAAATTAATAAATATAAATAAGCATAATGAAAACAGTATAAGAGATTGCTTTAGACTAATCTGAAAAGAAACTATACCCATGTTATGGGCATTCTAGAAAGAAAGAGAAAGGTATAGAACATTTATTTAAAGAAGTTATTTCTGAGAACCATCTCAACCTGGGAAATTAACCAGTATCTTAATCCAAGAGAACCAAAAAGAGCAAAACAAAATAATGCCAGATCCACATACTCCAAGACACATTATAATAAACTGTCTTAATCCAATGAAAAAGAAATTGTATTATAAAATTGAGACAAAGAAGAATAACCATAAAAATACACCTATTAGACTGTGAAAATATTCCAGACAAATTGGAAATTGAAGATATCTAAAGTGTCTAAAAAAAAGTTCACATAGTACAATACTATGCCTGACAGTTTCATTCAAGATAAAAAGAAGGATAAGAAAATTCACCGTGAAATTAAAATATAACGCTATGTTTGACATGAAGGAATACTAAAGGGGCTATTACAAAGCAACAGAACAGACACCTAAGTTATACAATGTTGAGGAAAAGAGTAAATGTAAATGGCCTATTAGAAGGAGGTTGAAATCAAACCATTTGGTGGACAATCAGTATAGACATCAACAGTGCATCAGACACCAACAACAGGATAACTTTTAAACAAACATCAATATAAATAACAAATAAGTAATGGGAATGAAACCTGAACAAAAATGAAAATATCAAAATATGACAAAGAATAATTTAAAAAATAACTAAATGGCAAAAATAATTTATGACTAAATTATCTTAAATGTAGTTGACTTGAAGTCACTGATTAAAAATTAGTGTAGTTGACTAGATTTCAAAACAAAGTTCAGCCATCTGCTGTTTACAGGAAACTCTTACTACCAAAGACAGGCACAAATTTAAAATTGCAGGCTGAAAACAATTCTACAAGCAAGTGATACTCAAAAATATTTGGGAACAGCTATACTAATATCACATAAGATAGATTTTCAATTAAGAAATGTAATAGGTGGATGGACATTACATTATGATTATATTTTATACTATAATATTTATTAAATGACCATGGTGTACTTATAAATATACATGTACAAAATGACAGAACACCAATATATATATAAATTATTAATAGAACTAAAGAAAGATGTTAGAAACAACAGAATAAGTTTATGAGATTTTAATTCTCTAATTACAACTATGGACCAACAAATCAAAATTAATCAACAAAACAGAATAAATTAGGAAACAAACGCTTTCACTAAGAAGCTAGATCAAATAGGCTTAACAGATATTTACATATCACTCTACCCAAAATCCACTGCATATACTTTTTTTTGCTAGTGCACATAGAACGTTTTTAAAAATGTACCAATGTCAGGACATACCACATCAATTGTCAAGAAACTACAAACATTGAAAAAAAAACCCAAAACCTACCATAATGCCACAAAGCTAGAAATTACTGCATTAAAAAACCCCAGGAAATGTTATAAATACATGGAAACGAAATAATATTCTGCTTAATTGCTTAATAACTTTTTAATTAAAGAAGATATTGAAGTAAAATTTTAAAAATACCTCCAGATTAATGAAAATTATGTTACAAAATATCAGAATTTATGGAATACATCAGAGGCAGTGCTAAAAGGGAAAACGATTGCAATACAGGTCTACTGTAAGAGGCAAGAGACATTTCAAATAAATAATGTAATATTACACCACAGAAACTTGAAAATTGGAATAAAAAAGACACAAAGCTAATTGAAGAAAGGGAAAAATAAAGGAGAGTCTGGAAATAAATAAAGGAGAAATCAAGATGATCACAGAAAAGTTCAATGAAACTCAGTTGATTCAATAAGATTAAATTAATAAAGCTATAGATAGGCTAACAAAGAAAAAATAGAGGTAAAAGAGGAGAAATTACTACAGATAAAATGGAAATACAAAGTATAAGCAGTTACTCTGAACAGCTATCACCAAAAATTGAATAACCATGAATTAATGTATAAGTTCCTAGAACAATATAATTTACCATTACTAAACCAGGAAGTATCAGAATATTTGAAAAGCTTATCACAACATGGAATTGAAACAGAAATTAAAATATACTACCCCAAAACAAAATTTCAGGGCCAGATGTTCTTATCATCAAAGCTTTTAAGAAAAACTAACACCCATCTTATTCAAACAATTTATTAAAATTTAAGAACTCAGCCATTTTTTTTAAGTTTTGCATATGTAGTGCCAGCAAGGCACAAAGCAGGTTTTCTATGATCTGGCAGACTGGTAAGGATGAGTCCTGAAGCCCTCAGTGGCTTTTTCAGACTTTCAATGATCTTTCTACAACATTTATAGTTAAGCAACCAAGTACTGGAAAGGCAAGGAATACTGGGGGTCAGGGGTCTGGCAGGCCTCCCACTCCCCAGAGAATCCCTCTTCTTTCTGGGCTCTCTGGCTTTGTCTCCTATGTCTCTTTTCTGGTCTCTACCACCTCCCATCTTCCATTGCCACCCTTACATGCTTCATTTCTCAGCTCAGGTATGCCAATTCACACATACCCACACCATGCCCCAGGTGCCACATAAAAGACCACAGGAGTCAATCATTGATGCTAATGGCAAGAGGGCAGAGGAAAGCCTGACAACTGCCATTTACCCTACAGCATAGAACTGGGATGTAGGACAAAGCTACAGGGAATGAAAGGATTCACTGGCGACAGAACAAGAAGTTTTACCAAAATACGCTTTTTTTTTTTTTAAGATTTTATTTATTTATGCATACAGGAGCTGGGGTACAAGCCAGAGTTGCAGGAGGTGAGAGGATTCACCAGAGACAGAGTGGGGAGAAGAACAGAAAGATTGAAATACACTGCTGAGGGGAGCAGCAAACAAGGTAGGAGAGGTCTGCTGTACCATGTGTGTCCCATCCCTGGCTGGAGATCGAATTTGTGCTGCAGTGGAAGTGGAAGCCCCACAGTGCAGTGCTTAACCCCTTGCACCACCAGGAAGGCCCTACCAAAATACACTTCTAAGGGGAACAGCAAGGGAGTCAGGAGTAGTTTGCTGCATCTAAAATATTTTATGATGTCAATATTACCTTCATACCAAATCCAGATGAAGACAGCACAATAAAAGAAAACCAAAAACTAAGACAACCTTATAAATATTGATGCAAAAATCTTCAATTAAACAATAGTGAATCAAATTCAATAATATATTACAATGCTTATACATCATGATTAAGTGCATTGATCCCATGGTTGCAAGAATGGTTGAATATTTATAAGCAAAATGTATCTATAAGCAAAAATAAAGGTAGAAATCATATAACATCAATAGAGAAAGCATTTGATAATATTCAGCACTCATTTTTATCTGATTCAAGGTATTAACATAGAGTCAGCATAGATGATTGTAAGAATTTCAAGATACAGTAACAATATGTATGTATTTAAGTCAATTATTTTGTTGTTACTTTTAAAAACAGTTTCCATAAATGCATATCTATTCAAAAGATTGTGTGACAGCTTCTATCCTCAACTCCAGCAATTCTGAATAGAAAATTGTCAGGTATGAGATTAAAAGATGTAAATTCTCAATGCAGTTTGCAAAGAACACAGAAAAATGATCAACACATATCATTTACACATGAGAAATTGAAAATTAAGGTAATCATCTTAAACCTGTGGAGGAACATTATAGAGACAAAGATGATAGAAATTAGAAATAGAGATAAATAGAAGGATAAAAAATGATCTGTGCATCAATATCTATATGTTAGGTTAAAATGTCCTGATTTCTTGGGGGTACTTAGAAATAAGTATCCAACTTAATGAAGTTTGAGAAAGAAATGGGAATAGTGTCAAAAACATAAGCTGAAAGTAATCAAGAAGCACATTTTATTGACTGTTATTTCTTGGTAAATAGTTTACTTAAATTGTTTTTTGTCTTAATATCCTTTTCTACACAATGTGAAAATAAGTCATTGCCTTTTTTCTCAAGGATAATGTAAAGTTCAAATAAAATACAATCTGTGTACATTATTATGGATAATATAAATTATTGTAAATGTGTAACTCAAAGTCATTATTGTTGTGACAAGGATAACTTAGGAACATAATACCAAAAAAATGTTTTACCCATTTTAGGACATACAAACATTCAAGTCTTGAAAACAAAATGAGGCTCAATGATAAATAATTGCCAATTTTACTATGAAAGGTATATTATTAATATAGTCACAGTAATATAAAATTCCAACTGTTCATCATACTGTGGGGATATTCTGTCAGCATCTTATCTTGGTTCTCTTTAAATGAGAATAACATTCTCAAGCGAATGCATACTAGAATTGTAAAGGGAATGGCTCTCTGTGTGATTAGTGCCAAACAGCTCACTTTTCTCTCTAGTTTCTTGAATGTTCTCTCACCTTACAATTATGATAATGATTAGGTTTACTCAGCACTCTCACAATTTGCCTTCCAGTCAGACTGCTGCTTTCATCATTATTATTCACTTGTCTCTTAGAATTTGTTTCATGCACAACCTCTTGATACTGTAAATTTCTAGGGTTTGTCATCAAGTCCCTCATGTGGCGTCCTACTTCCTGAGAATTCACCAAGTCAGCACAACTGCTGGGACCAACTGGGTGAGTTCACCTGACCTTGCCATTTGCCTGAAGGGGATCTGATCACCTCAAAACAATAATGCTTCAAGGCTCCATGCCCACAGGCACAGTGATGAAAACAGCATAGTTTATCACTAGTATGCATTGCATTTCATAAATAATGCTGTTTCTGAGCACATTATTTTACAGTGCATTTTCATGTATCCTCAAATTAAGCTCTTCACATAGCAAACCAAGGGCAAAATCTGACCTGCAGACATATTTTATTGGTGTGCTAAATTTTCATTCTGGCAGAACATTCACTTTTCAACTAATTAATCACTGTTCCTCCTGTCCAGATATATTACCTTTACTTATTTATCTTCCAGAGCCTAAGGAATTGAACTTGTGATTCTTGCCCTTGACTATGAAAAATATTTTCATTTATGTGTAAGCAGGTTTTCAACCTAAATCAGTTTTCCATATGCTAAGAGAAAGATTAGTCACCTAGGGAATTAAATGTATTTATTCAGCCATGGAATGTGTTTTTTTCATCTATATGTTATGTAGTAATACAATGTGTAAAATGAATAAATGCTGAGCAATTCTTTCTTTCCAAAGCAAATTAGTTTACTCTTTTCAAAGTCTGAAAGTCTTAAAGAGTTTCAAACAAAGTCAAAAGACCTGATTATGTTGTCTGGGGAGATATTGAACACAGAGAGGTCAGAAAATCAAGATTCTTTCATAGCTATTGCAATTGTACTGTCCCTATAAAAATGCATCATGCTATATTTCCTTGAATTAAATATAACTACACAACCACAGAAAATAATAACCACACACTGAAGTCTAGAAAAGAAATCAACTATTTGAAACAATTCAGTAATTCATTATTTTCTTTTTCAATAATCCCAGAATAACAACTCTGAATCTTTGACTGACTGAACTGTTAAACAGTGAGAGAAGATTTTTGGTCATGATGCTATTTCAATAATATTAATTCATTTCTCTATCATAGGAAAAATACTTCCTTCAGTAATGTTTTGATATCTCATCCTAGGTTTTAACAGTAATGTTAATTTTAACAGATTTATCATATCATTATAATTTAACTTGATTTATCATTTCTCTTTATGAATATTAAAATAATCCTGTCATGAATTTAAAAAGAGAACTGTAATATACTATTAATGACTGTTGAAAAACCAAAGACCGACATAAATTGGGAAAAATGTTATTTGATTTTAAATAAAAAACAGAACTTTAAAAAATACAAAGTCTTCACTCATTTAGTTTATGGTTTTATTTGAGCTGTATCTCAGAGAGAATCAACTCAAAATTTACTATGGAAAAGGTCTCCTATGGGATCCTGCTACCATGCAGAGTCTGATTAAATAGGTCTCAGGAAGGAGAGCAAGCTCCCAGGAGATGGCCAAAGCTCTACTGATTCTTTCACCACACTTACTAGCAAGGATGAAGATTTTCAGTCTAGAAGCAGTGTGAGAGCATTCAAACACCTAAAGCATGGTAGAAAAAAGAGCAAAATGACTTCCTTTTTTGTTGTTGTTGAGTACTTACAACCAAAATGTATGTTTTCATAAAAGCAGTATATTTCATAATAACCTGTAAATTGTACAATGATATGTAGATATCATGGTTCACAAGCAGGGGACAAATGCAGTCAATTTAAAGTATGAGAAAAAAAACAGTATTTATTTATAGCTTGTACATGTTAAAGTACACTTATTAATGTTTAAATATGGAAGAAATCCACTATGATAATATTTAAAACAAATCATTATCAGGAATGGGTTTATGAGATTATAATTAAATATTTTAATTTATGACTCCATCAAGTATCTAATCATATAATAAAATGTTGACAGAAAGATAGGTATTTTAATCTAAACTTCTCTTTAAGTGACAAAATGAAGTGACAAATGGACTTACTTTAAGTTCAAAGTAAACCACTTTGGAAATTATCAACTAAAAAAAAGAGATACAAAAGTGGAACAAAGGAGCTACAAATTAACAGGAAGCAATAAATAATAAGGTTATAGTAAGTCTTTCTTTATTAAAAATAATTTTAAATGTAACCAAATTAAATTCTCTAATTAAATTGTACAGAACAGCTGTCTGGATAATAATATCCAACTATATGTTCCCTACAAGAGACTCTTTAAGGACATACAAAAAGTTCAAGGTGAATGGATGGAAAAACATGCCCTACATAAATGAAAAGCAAAGGGTATGACAAGTAGTTTGATTTGTATCACACAAAATGGATTTTAACTCAAAAATTTTAATGAGAGCTAAAGGTCATTATATAATGATAAATATATCAATTTGTTAATCAGATATCCTAATTATAAGCATAAGTATATTCAACATTAGAGTACCTAAACATATTAACCAAAAATAATGAATATAAATAAATGAATATATATATAATGAATAATGGTAGCAGAAAATACTTAAATCTGATTATTTTTGCTAAGCAAATATGTACATATTTCCTTAAATTTTTATGTCAAATATAAACATAGAAACTTAGACATTTACTTTAAATTTTAATAGCATGAAGACTAAACAAAAGATATGTGAGCCAGATATAGGTTGTGGTTGTGTTAAGAAAAAACATCTTAATATTATTACTTGATACAGAAGGTGATTTTTAAAACATCATCCCAATTGCAATAAATGTAATTACAAATAAATATATAAGGAAATAATGCTATTTTTATGTTAAAAGAAAATAGTTTTATTTTCAGGTTAACGTATATGGTTCCATATCCCTCAGTGCTTGGCCAATAACACATTGGTGGTCACATCAATTAACTGGTCTACCTATTATCAGTTGGTGAATTATTTCAAAAAGTTAAGAAATTCTAAGAACCTAGTTCTCATTTTTGGTGCCCATAATATAAATTAAACTTTATACAGTTTTGCAACCCTTTGCAAATGAATGGCTTCAGAGGAATTTATGTCAGCAACTAGAGACCAAAAACTTTTTGAAATATTCAACACAGTTTAAAGTGAATAGGCAAACTAATTGTTTTACCATGCATAATGTATGCTATAAGAGCTCCCTATTTAATAGTCATGGTTAAGAAGAAGTCACAAAATAATCAGGCTATTGGAATAACTAATAAGAATATGATAAATTGCTGAAAACATTGGTTAAAGTAACTGATTTTTTTTTTAAGATTTATTTATTTATGCATACAAGCACTGGGGCACAGGCCAGAGGGTGTGGGGTGTGTGTGAGAGGATTCACCACTGAGATCAGGGAGCAGAACAGGCAGATCAACAGAAGTACACTGCTGAGGGGAGCAGGGGGCACAGCAGGAGAGGTCTGCCACTCCATGTGGGTCCCCTCCTTGGCGGGCAGCAGGGATGAACTTGTGCTGCAGTGGCTGTGGTTTGCTTCATAGTGCCTTGCTTAACTCACTGTGCCACCAGGGAGGCCCTAAAGTAACTGATTTTGGACAGTATTTTCCATACTTCTAATTTCATAATTCAAGATGATTTTTAATAAGCATATATTCAGTATTTCTGCAAGATTCATTTAAATCTCTAATTTTAAATGTCTTCATGCATATCTCAGTTCAGATATGATAAAAGTTAATGGTAAATCTTATAGGAAATTAATGAGTGTGTATAGACAGATACATATATACATATATATGTGTATTTATATATAAATTCACATGCATGTATTCTAATGAAAATATCTATATAATATATATTCAAAATGCATTGTTTAATATACAACAAAAAATAACAGATAAAATCCAAGATATAACAATGACATTGAACAGAAAATTCCAAGTGAAGGGAAGTAGCAGTGACTTAAGGAAGTGTTTGCTAGTTCAAATGCAAATGCATTGATGCAAAACTACAAGATAGATGAAAAGTCAAGGATGCATGCTTTCACAAAAAGAAAATTTAAAATCTCTAATCAAAGATCCCAAAGACATGGATTTTTTTGATCTAGCTTATTAAAGTGAAAATATCTATTTTGAAGAAACTCAGTGATTTATATATATAAAAAACAACAACAACAATGCAATTCAACAAAAACTACATCATCAAAATAAAAATTTCTCTAAGAGATATAAATTATATAAAGAACCAAACAAAACTTCTAAGGTTAAAAATCTCAAGTAATGAAATTTGAAAGTACAATAAAGAGCTTTTGAATTAGAGTAGAACAAAAAGAAAATAGAATTAGCAAGTTAGGACACATAAATTTTGAAGTAAACCAATTAGATGAGATAAAAGGTAAAAGAATTGAAAGAACAACCAAAGTCTTTATAACCTACTGTCTTCATGAAAATATCAAATAGCATTACAATCACAAATTCAGAAGGAAAAAGAAAAGAGAGGGTAAAAAGAAAATTTATGTGAAGAAATGATAAATAAGAACTTCCTGAGTCTAGGGAGAGAATTAGAATGAAGCTATTTTTCTTAGTGAGGTTTACTTTATCCAAAACATATAATGAAACTGTCAAAAATCAAGGGTAAATAAAATATTTCAAAAATAGTAAGGGGGAAAAGATTAGATTGTATTAGATTATTAGTGGATTATTCAGCAGAAAACCTAGAACCAGGAGAGATTGGACTAACATATTCAAAGTGCTGATAGAAAAAAAATATTGCCAGGAAGGATACTTTACTGGGAAAGCTTATCCCTCATAGGTGAGAGAAAATAAAGACTTTCTCAGTAAAAAACAAAACTTTTTTCATGCTGAAATGCAAAGCTGCTACTCAGTGACATAAAAACATGTAATTAAACTATGCTGCACTCTAAGAGAAACAGTAGATATCTTGTCTCATTTTCAATCCTAAGGGAAATGCTTTTAATTTTCACCATTTAATATGATGGCTTCATTATGTTGAGATATGTTCATTTTAGTCCAATTTATAAGTTTGTTTTAGCATAAATGGATGTTGGTTTTTACCAAATAAATTTTGAGCATCTATTGAAAAGAGTCTTGTGACTTTCATCATTCTTTTGTTGATGTGGTGAATATTGACTGCGTATGTTGAAACAGGTTTGCTTATCTGTAGTAAAATTCACTTGGTCATGGTGACTGGCTCTTTTAAATATTGCAAGGTTTAAGCAGCCTTATTCACAATAGCCAAGTCATGGAACAACCATAAACACACACTGGTAGACAGCTGGGTTCTCTCTCTCTCTCTCCCTCTCTCTCTGTCTGTCTGTCTGTCATCCTCATCATCATCTATTTATAATATGATTGTTTTGTGTGTATTTTGTACATATATAATCAATAGGATAATACTCAGCTATTAAAATTTATGCTAAACAAAATATATACACTGTACATAATAAATACTATGCAATAGAATTCTACAGTGTCTATAGGGAATAAATGAATGCTTCTTGAGATGATTATGCTAAGTGAAATGAATCAGAAATTTAAAGATATTTTTCATATGTTCTCACTTATTAGCAGAATATAAACAACCAACAAAAACAAAAAGCCAAATGCCAAGAATAGTTATTGACTTTATGAAAAATATTATATTTACCAGATGGGGTCTGGGGAGGGAAGAAGAGATAAGGTAGCGAAGGTTGTAGCATTGTGGCATTGGTGGTGAGAGAATAGGCATGAACACATATCGATGATATAAAGCAAAATTTCAGTTATGAAAATTAGTTATAAATCAATACACTTGAACGAAATGAAATTATAGAAAATAAAGTCAGACCAAGAAAACACTAATCTTTAATGGAATGGTGTTTTAACACTTAGCTATAATATTAAGGTCAAAATAAAATATGAAAAATAATTATAGCTGGTATAATTTCATATGAAATATACTATAAAAGAAGATAGGTATTGACATCATAAATACAAAAGAGAGAGTAAATGGGTAAAGCTTTTGCAGGTAACTTAAATTATTATAAGATTAAATTTTACTTTTATATAATGTCTTTCACTAGCTTCTTGGTTACCATTAAGATAAGTATGTTGTATATAATTTTTGACAATACTATATATAAGTCAAATTTGAATAAAAATAATACTACATGTATATTATACTACAATAAAATTTACTATATGTAAATTATATTTCAATAAGTTATAAGGTATAATATTTCTTTTACCTTGTAATACTGTATTATTTGATCCTGTAGTAGTTTATAACACTACGTATGATTTACAGATATAGGTTCACATTTCCTCAGATGTACCTTAACATGCTATACCCATGAAAACATACATTATTGGGGAAAAAAAAATAAAGGGACTCCTTGGTGGCCTAGGAGTTAAGTCTGCCACAATTGTCACCACTACAGCTGAGTTTTATCACCAGCGAGGGAGCTAACCCACATGTGGCACAGAACCTTCCTGTCTCGCCCTCTGCTCCCCTCAGCAGTGTATTTCAGTAAATTCATCTGTTCTGTTCCCCAATCTGTCTCTGGTGAATCCTCTCATCCCCTGTACCCTGGCCTACATGCAGTTCTTCTGTGAGAGAAAAAAACAAACAACACATTATTCTCCATCATAGTGCTTTGGGCCTCTTTCTTTACCCATACAACTAAATCTGATACCTTGATGTCTCCAGTAAGATTTCTAGGGTTTGCTTTTAGTTTTGTCTATTTCTTTGTTTTGTTTCTCATTATTTCACGTTAGACGAAAGCAGTCTACATTAATTTTTCTCCTTCTGACTTATAATGCTTAGCATAATCCCCTCTGTTTTCATACATGTGGTTGCAAGTGTAAATATTTCACTTGATTTTTTATTTTTGTGTTTTTTACAGCTGAGTAATAGTTTAGTGTGTATATATAACATTTACTCTTAATCCATTCATTTTCTTTAGGCCCTTAAATTGCATTTGACTAAGGTTAAAATGAGCATGCGTGCATACATTCCTTCAAATTCATGTTTTTGTATTTTTTTGATAGATAGGTGTGAATAGAATTGCTAAAACATAAGATAGACCTATTTTTAATATATTAAGAAACTTCCACATTTTCTACAGGGGTGATACCAGTCTAAATTCCTACCAACAGTGCATGAGGGGTCGGTCCTTTCTTTTTTTCCACATCCTCACAAACTCTTGTTTCTAAACTTTTTTTATATGGCCATTTTCACATGTATGAAATGCTCTCTCACTTCTTTGTGATTTTATTTCCCAGTAATAATGAGGATTTTTTTCATTTTCCCATTGGTCATTTTTATGTTGAAGGTTAGATCTTCAGCAAATTTTAGTGTTAAGCATATTGTTTGTTTATATTTTGATTTTATATTTTATTTTCACACATTTACACAGGCATATCTCTCTCAATGAAGCTGTATTTAACACCAAAAGTGCATGATTTTTATCTGTTAATTCAGACAGTAAAGTAGTACCCCATAGAAAAATTCATTTACAATTGATAAAAGATTAGTTATCATCTATATGTGGTGTTAAATATTAATAAAATCTGTTCTAAAATATTAATAACTATGTCTTATCTACATAATGTGCTAGTAAGAGAACAATAAATTCTAATCTTACAGTGACTATGTGACCTTGGTGAGGTAATTTAAAAAGGACTTAGTTTGTTCATCTGAAGAAAAAGTTGTGCTAAATCATTTATATAGCTCTTCCTCAGTTGACAAAAAAAAAAAGAAAATCAATCACCTTCATAATGAAACTTATTTTAGGTGGATAAGAAGAAAAGCAAGTTTACGTATGAAAGTATGCAACATTTGTGTCCTCCTTTGTTAGACTTACAAAAAGTTTCATAGTCCAAATTAAGCCTATGATGTTAAATTATTAGACATGTATACATTTTTTTGTTTTGTTTTGTGTTGGTTTATTACTGTCATACTTCTTTTGAAGATATGTTGTTTGAATCCAAATAGTCTCATTGTCAGGCCAGTTCTACTTAGTAACAGACTAGCATCAGGGAATTCAGTAAAGGATAACAAAATAGAATAGCTGTGCAAGGACTTTTGGAAACATCTTATTTTTTATCCAGATAATAATATAGAAGTATTCTCCCTTTTATGTATTTCCTAAATTTGTTCAAATATAATCCTCCTGAGGCATTTCTTATTCATTGATTTCCAGAGCTTCCACTCTAGACTCACTGATCAGAATCTTTATAGGAATTCCCTGAAAATTCGCATGTATAAAAAATATATTCAGTGTATTCTCATAAACAGGTAATAATGTCCTACAATGATCCATGCTACTCACAATGTGATAAAATTGGGATTTCAGCATCAAAAATATCCACACCAGCTTACTAAATCTGATTCTGAATTTTAACAATTTTGTAAAGATAATCGATATATACATTTAAGTCTGACTAACTCTTTACATACAACAAAAATCTTTGGACCAGTAGTCTCAGAATCATTTAAAAATTAGATACTGAAGGAGAAATTATGGGTGGGGAGGTAAGGTCAGACAGAGTGTAATTTAAGATTTCCAGGTGGTACAAAGTTTGAGAATCATTGACCTAGACAGTATTTAAGCATCAGAATAGCAAGTAACTCTTTGCAAATAAAGGGTAAACACAGAGATGACAGGAAACTTTGGGAGAAGGTAATGCTGAGGAATGCTACAAAAGACTTCACTGTCATGGAGCAACTTGATCAAGGTGATTTTTTAAAAATTTATTTTCTTTTGGGGCCTGCCTCCGGGTCAAAGAATTGTCTCAGTACTACCACTGTGAAGGCCCATTGCAACAGCCTGATTTCAATGCCTAGCTGAATTCAATGCCTAGCTAAACCACATATAGTGTCATTGACTTCTGTCTCACCTGCTTTCCCCTTAGCAGTGAGTGTGTTTCAATAAATCAGCCTGTTCTGCTCCCCACTCTTTCTGGTGAATTCTCTAACCCCTGTACCTCTGGCCTACAACACAATTCTATGCAAAAATAAATAAATAAATCTTTAAAAAACTATTTTCTATCATCATCGCTTATTTTTGTACCATATTTCTCCCCTCAAGTGTACCCCCTCTAGTTCTCCCACCACTATAAAACCACTAATACAATCATAGTCTCTTGTGTTTGTCCTAACCCTGTTTTGACCCTTCTCCCTCCACCCCCATTGTAACCCTCACATCTATGCTTAGCTTGTGAGTTTAGTCATTTTCCTGACTTTTTGTTTAGTTCCTCAATATCTAATTTATAAATGAAACCATCTAATATTTATCTTTTCCTTCTTATTTATTTTGCTTAGTATAATCCTTTTCAGCTACATCCATTTTGCATGAATTTATGAATGAATGGCATGAATTTATCTTTTTTGAATGCTGACTAGTATTCCAGTGTGTTTGTATGTTTGTGTATATATATAGAGAGAGATCGGTCATTCAATCACATCTTGATCCATTCATCTGTTTTGGGGCATTTGGGTTGTTTACATTACTTAGCCATTATAAATAGTGCTATAATAAACACAGGGATGCAGGTTACTTTTCAAATTATTGTTTTTGTATTCTTTGAACTCTAAAAATGCAGCTACCATATTATTCAGCAATCCCATTCCTAGTGACCTAGATAATTTTTGCAACGACAATTCTCAGTTCAACTTGTATTTGGTATTCTGTCACCTGAAATATAAAAACTTCTAATAGATATAGTTATTCCTAAACAGAACTGACCATGGATTATGCTTGAGATGCCATCAGAAAGTCAAGTTATTATACCATGGTTGAAGTGTAAAGTAAATGAGATGGAACATCAATGATCCAACATAAATAATGTAGAACAATGACAGAACACTGGGCATTGCTGCAGAGAAGTCAAGGTGAGCATAAAGGGACAAGAAAAAAGAAACTTAAACTTATTGCTATTTTAGTTCAAGATTAAATTGTTTCCTTGATTTTATTTTTATTTTTTTAACCTGCTTTGTTGCTTTATTGTGAGTAGAGACAAGTCCATGCAAGTGCTTCAAACTTTACTTTCCATTTATTTTTTTATTGTTTTAATATACATTTTTTAAATTTACATATATTGACATCAATTGTAATCCCCATGTATTCCCCATCACTGTAACATCAGTGCACCATCACCTCAGTCCCTCGTGCTCCCATCTGCCCTCAACCCTTCCCCTCTTCCCTCCCCACCAAGTGTCCTCAGTTAGTCCTTGTCTTTTCATGTTTGTTTTTTTGTGTCTTTATTGTTGTTATTATTATTGTTCTTATTCCTTTCCTTGATCCTTATTTGGTTCCCTTATATTCCTCCTAGGGGAGGAACCATCTGGTATTTTTCTTTTGCCTTCTGACTTACTTCACTGAGCATAATCCCTTCCAGTTGCTTCCTTGATTTTATTTTATTTATTTATTTTTTTAAGATTTATTTTTATTTATACATACAAAAGCTGGGGTACAGGCCAGAGTCACAGGAGGTGAGAGGGTTCATCAGACACAGAGTGGGGAGCAGAACAGGCAGATGGACTGGAACACACTGCTGAGGGGAGCAGTGGGCAAGGCAGGAGAGGTCTGCCTCGCCATGTGGGTCCCCTCCCTGGCTAGCGGCAGGGATCGAATTCATGTTGCAGTGGCTGCGGTTTACTTCATAGTGTGTTGCTTAATCCACTGCGCCATCAGGGTGGCCCCTGCTTCCTTGATTTTAATGGCAAATACTGCATATAATTAAAACTGGGAGCTGTTTCAATGATTGTTAACTTGGTTTTTATATTATCTGTATTTGAGAAGTAAAATGGATCACATAATTGAATTATCTTTCTTTATAAACATAATAGCTCATAATTTGTAAGACATATTTAGAAATAATTATAAATAAAAATGGAACTATTATAAAGAAAGTTTCCAACTTACTACATGTCTGCACCAAGTTATTTAAAATTAATTTTATCTCTTCATATGTGGAGTTTTATTCCAATTTTTGAAATCCTAGGTAAAAATGTTAAAATAAAAAGGTCTTTGTGCCCAAACACAAAGTGTAGATAATGACAAAGTGTAGATAATGACAAGCTATCCTATTAGTAAATTATTAGAACAATAACTTTAAATTTAAATCATTAAGCTTTTTTTTTTAGATTTCCTTTTTCCTGTTGTTAGGAGTTTTGATCATATCTATATTACTATATATTACATATCTATATTACTGTATTACTATAATTCAGTTGTATATGCTGTTTAAGTATATTTCAATGGAAACTCATATTATTCTTGTGGGTCACAGTTAGAAACAAAGCCAATAATTTGCAGGCATGTTCTTAAACCAAAATCAGCCATTATATATAGTCCTATTTATTTAATTAAATGTGTATAGACCAAAGGTAAACCCTTTTAGCAAGCCCATAGAGTTCCACTTCTTTAAGATTTTAGAATAGGTCTCTTCTTTCTTTTTTTTTTTTTTTTGTTAAGATTTATTTAATTATGTTTGACATCACTTGTATTCCCCAGGGAATTCCCACCACCATTTCACCTGTGCACCATCACTCAGACCCTTGTGCTCTTTCTGCCCTCATCCCCATCTCTACCCCCCACCCCATGATCCCTTTGGTTTGTCTTTGTCCTTTTGTTCTTGTTGTGCTTTTTGTTTGTTTGTTTTTGGTTGTAATTGTTCATTTCCTTGACTGATCACAAAGATATACAAAGAACTCAAAAGACTCAAGAAAATCAAAGCAAACAACCCAATCAAAAAATGGGCAGAAGAACTTAAAAGACACTCCTCCAAAGAGGGCATGCAAATGGCCAACAGGCACATGAAAAAATGTTCAACATCCTTCATAATCAGGGAAATGCAAATTAAAACCAAAATGAGGTATCACACCAGTAAGAACAACACATATCAAAAAAACCAACAACAACAAATGTTGGCAAGGATGTGGAGAAAAAGGAACTCTGCTACACCGCTGGTGGGAATGCAGGTTAATCCAACCACTATGAAGGACAGATGGAGGTTCTTCAGTCTACTAAAAATAGAGTTACCATATGACCCAGCAATCCCACTCCTACGGTTCTACCCAAAGGACACAAAAACACCATTCCAAAAAAAAAAAAAAAAAAAAACCTGTTCCCCAATGTTCATTGCAGCACTATTTATAATAGATAAGACCTGGAAACAACCCAAATGGCCAAAAGAGATGACTGGATCAAGAAGATGTGGTGCATATACATAATGGACTACTATTCAGCAATCAAAAATGAGAAACTGGGGCCTTTTATAGAAACATCGATGGAGCTAGAAGTAATTATAATCAGTGAAATAAGTCAGAAGGCAAGAGAAAAATATTGGATTGCTTCACTCTTAGGAGGAATGTATAGGAACAACAACTACAAAAATAATAATAATAATAATAATGAGAGCTCAAGGAAATGAACAATTAAGTCTCTTATTTCTTAACTACAAGAAAATTTGGAGATTAGATTCTTGCCAAACATACATACATAGGAGGAAACATGCATTTCAAAATTCAGACTGAATTCATCATGTTAGAACAGCATAATATTAAGGGCAAAAGTACCTGAAAGCCAATCAAATCTCCAGGAAAATTCATTTTCATAACAGTGATTTGGAGGTCTGACTTTGTGATATCATAGCGCATCATATAAGAGGTTACACTTTGTGTTAAAATGCATTGTATTTTACCTCAAATGCTAAAGCAGTGATTACTTTATGAAACCAAGAACAATTAATTAAGTGATGTTATATATAATATTCTGAAAAATATAGCATAAACTACCACACAACAGTTAAAGTACTTTTGATCAAAAAACTTAAGAATTAGTTAAGAAGCCTGATCTTTAGTTTATTTTTTGGAATATTTATTTATTAATGCATACAAAAACTGGGGTTAGCTTTCAGATCCACTGAAATATTCTGCTGAGGGAAACAGTGGCTAGTCAGGAGAGGTCTGTGCACTACATAGGTCACCTCCCTGGTCAGGGATCGAATTCGTGCTGCAGTGACTGTGGACAGCTTCATAGTGCTGCAACTTAAATTCTTGTGTCACCAGGGTGACCCCTGTTCTTAACTTTTTAAAGTCAACAGCAGCTTACATATATTTATAATATGAATATAAGCATAATCTATACTAAGGCATTTCTCATAATTATGTAAATATCTACATGCACTTTTGTCAGTAAAATTTCTATTTTTCAATGTACTGGTTACATAAAAAAAAATAATCATCTCAGAGTAAAGCACAGTGGCTATAGTTTTACATGTGTCAAATAATTATCTCTTTACCAAAAACTTTTCCCATCGTACTGTTACTTTATTAGCATATACAGGAATATCAGTTACCTTGTAGTTTTAAAAGCTAAGAGCAAAAATGCATGAAAATACAAAA
This sequence comes from Galemys pyrenaicus, assembly GCA_019455555.1. Lineage (NCBI taxonomy): Eukaryota > Metazoa > Chordata > Mammalia > Eulipotyphla > Talpidae > Galemys > Galemys pyrenaicus. Next base: position 1,077,336 of record JAGFMF010011502.1, read on the forward strand.
TCAGAAGAGGTCTAACTCTTTTATGAGAATATTTAGTTGCAATTATAATTTATTTCTATTTTACTTGAAGCTTGAGAATTTCAAGTCATTAAATTTGACTAATTTGCTTTTTGAAGTATGTGAAAAATGAACCTTCTGAACAAAGGTAATGAATGATCTGAAAAGGGACAATTATTAACTATTTTGCTATACAGAATAATTTTCCATGAAGAAATACAGTAGATTTTTGTTTTTTAATCTGGATTTTTTTGAGTGAGTTTCTTAGCTAGCAATTTATATATTCTTCCATGGTCAAGTAACATCTGACCCAGATTTTAAATATCACATTAATCAAGAATTCCCCAATATATGACTTTACTAAGTTCACTTTATAAAATTTATGGAAATAAACTAAGTGAATTCAATATATAATATATGTTTTTGATCTTTTTTTTTTAAATTTGGGGGGATTATTCATCCCTTGCAAACAATATGAAACTAATATATATCAATTTAGCCATTCATTTTAACCAAAACTATGATGGTAACTAATTAAATAGAATTCTCATGAAGGCATTTTAATTTTAGTTATATATATATATATATGTAAAACACTAAATATTTTACAAGTAGTTTCTAAATTATTAACAATGGTTCATATGTGTATATAAATATATACTTGCATGTATATATTTATATACATATATGTGCATGTACATATATAAGATTAATTAGTCCATGTTTGACTTTTAAGAACTATGAAAAGCCTGAGATTTTATAAGCTAACCACTTAACTGCAAGCAAACAATCTAGCCTGTCACAGTTTCAAGAGTTCTAGAGGATCATATGGAAGATATGTGGATTTGATAATAAGATGTAACTGCTAACTCACAGAACTGAACATCTGCATATTGTGTCGGTACTTCTTGTACCATGTCCCACCGGAATGGCATAGATGGATCTGGATGAATGACAGCATAGGTAGTGGGTTGCGTTATGAAAAAGCCATAATGCAGAAAAACCTGAGCTTAAGGAACCTGAATATCTGCTAATAGGTATTAATCATCCCGGCCTTCTGTTCTGTGACAGATATTACCATTCTAGCTGGACATTAAGTATGCCTACCCTATACTCTAGAGGGATATTTGTTTTCCTAATTTTATTTGTTATAGATATATCCTTGAAAAGATATCTGAAATAAATATAGTAACTGAATGTGGAGTAAATAAGAAAGAAGAAAGATGTTATTTAAATGTATCAGAAGGAAAAACATGATAATTCATCAACACTTTTTTAGGCTACCAAACAGGGCCATAACAAATAAGTGCCATTCTTCAAAAAAAAATATCATGATCTGTCAGATACTGATAGAAAATTGTTATATCAAATAGTCACTAAAAACTCAAGGTATGGAGGATTAATCTAAATGCATGTTTTTGTATGTGTGTTTATATATGTATACATGAAATTACATGCAATCATATTACATGGACTAATATATAACTGCATACTAGGTATTTTGGAAATGTTCATGGGTTGTGTAGTATATAAAAATCACTGCCAAGTTTGTTATTCAATTTAGTTTGATTTACAGAAAAACTCTGAAATGTGTTTTAATGGTGATCTGTGTATGTGTATTTCAGCTTGAAGATTAACACTAATAATTGTTGATCATCACATTTGTTGAAAATTAAAATTTAGTCAGTCATTATTTTATCCTAATAACTCTTCTGCACAATGACTTATATTTCTAAGAAAATCTGCTTGCTTTTTTGTTTTTACTTTAACTTAAATTAACTTTAATTAAATAATTAATTCATTAAATTAATTGAATACTAGTATGTCATAAAAATCTGTAATATATTCATTGGAAAGAGAAAGCATCACATTAAAAAGGCAAAATTAAGATAAAATCTTAAATGCAGACCAAGGATTGATGGAAGCCAATGAAGAGGAGAACAAGAAAAAATATTTTTAAATGTTTTATCTTGAAACGTTCTACCTTGAAAGGTACTCCCACCATATTGAAAGATGCTGAAGTGTTCAGGAGAGGGGAAGTTAATAGACCAATATAGTTTTCATTTTTCCCCTCACAATTTGGTATAGTTTAGATTAACAAAATCACTTTGAGATTGGAAAACATTACTGGTATCATTGATGCAAGACTATCTCAAAACAAACTTTCTTGAAAATTATTATCCAGTTGTGTACAATAAGAAAACAGAAAAGCAAAATTGGAGATAGGCCAGGGTTATGTTGTGCAAAACAAGCAAGTTTGGGGCTACTTAATTGCCAGCAGCCCATGATATACAAATCAAAAAAGCAAATTGCACAGAGCAATATAAGATCCAGTCGTAGTCCAGATGCTAAGTACATTCTTGTGAATTCAGTCAGTACCAATAAGGGCCAGTTAACTGAGGGCTGTTAAGAATACAGATGTCATGAACTAAAGACACCGTCCTTGCGGGGAGTGGTTTCTTGTCAGTGAATTCAGATGTAGACCGATCATAGTCTACATTCAGGATTTGGACATTCATGTACCCAAAGAAATCTGGAAGTTTCAATCATGACAGCAAGTGAAAAAGAGAATAAAAGGATGCTTTGTATTTTGAAGACAGAAATCCTCACTGTCAGGGATGTTCATTATAGCACAGTGTGGCAATATAACTGGATGATGGGAAATGAGTATGTCATGAAGGGCACTTTTGTGGTCACAGAATGCCAGTATGTATTCAGCACTATTAACATATCTACATAGAAGGAGATAAATTTCCTAAGTACAAGATGCTAATTTGTTGGCTAAATTTGAAATCTATTAAAAATACATTAGTCCCAATGTTGCTGAAAGAAATAACCATTTCTAAATTCTGGCAAACCATTTATAATTTATAGTGATTTATCCAAGTAATCATTATGGGGGAATTTTTTAAAGAATAAAGTTTCTATGAAAGGTAGATGCACTATTATTGAGACAATGTTTTCTAGGACCAAAATTGTTGAAATGTAAATGACGGCCAGGGATAATTGTCTCCAGAATAGTCCAAACCTTTCTAAATTTTCTCTTTCTGTGTGTGTCATTGCACATATGGAAACCTCAGGATTTCCTACAGATTCATGTAACTAAGTAGTTCTAATCTTTGCTTATATCCTCCACTAGTTAATAAACTTTAAAAAAATCAAAAAACATTGAAGTAAATACCGGGATGTGAGCATTTTTCCAATGAACTGGCAATGAACTGAAAAATCAATTTGTATGGTCAAATTACTGTTTTCTGTTTTTTTTTTTTTCTTTCAAATTTTGTTCTAATAAGGACAAAGATATTTGAAAAAGTACATAAGGCCCCTAAAGGAGGCTTGTTCTTTCCCCACTGGCATAGTATCTTTAACCCCAGAAAATGTGGGTACCATTCCATGGCAGGAACAAAGTAAGTACATGAAAGAGATTTCATATTATGTCATAGTTGCTAGAAAATAGATTATGGTTTAACTGGGGGTCTGTACTATAGAGTTAAGAACACACAACATATAAAGAGACAACAAGCACAACTTCTAGTTATTTGCATATTCAATGTGGACACAATCAAATCTCAGTGATTTTGGTTTTTGAAGGGAAATGATGGCCCATCTACTAATTTATAGTAAGCTTTGAAGTTCATCATATGATTTTTTTCTCAAACCTATTTCATCATTTTTAAGTAATAAAAGATCAAATTACTTTATATCCTTAAAAATCACACCACTAAGCTGTTACTAATGTAGTAGATATAAACTGGATGACAAGAGATCAGTCTGGCTGGGCACATGAATGCACTGACAAGGACAATCCAGAGATGACATCATTGAGCCTCTTTCAGCATCAAGATTAGTCAATTTCCTTTTAAGTTCAGTCCTTTTGCACAGAACATAATGTTAATATAATTTAAAATCTATTCATCTTGATAATGGAAAGAACAGAGATAATTCCCAAATGCCAGGAACATCTATATTGATTTTGGAGTGTAATTCTGAACTTACTTTAGACAGCAATGTTTCCAATTCTTTGAGAATTCCTATCACTTCAAAGTATTAATAAAGCCATTCTCATAAATATCATGTACTTTTATTTATTCATTTCAATTCAATTTAACTTGACATTTATTACGTAGCACCCAGCATAGGAATACAGACATGGTGAGGACCAAATATTTTCCCTCTGAGAGCTCTAGCTATGGAAACTCAAGAAGAAAATGCATGTACACAGCAGAGGGAATTTGTGTGATAGGGCTGCCTTTACAAAACACTGTGCCCTGTTGTAAGAGGAAGGAGTAACTCCCTGACTGCAGAGTAAGCCTGATATTGACAATGAACGTGAGGGAATCCCAGCGAGAGGTAAAACCAAATCCTAGACAAAGAGCAGCTTCATAGACAGATTGGGGTTTTGTCCAGAGAAGAAAGATGCTACACATGCTCAAGCTCAGAATGGTGATTTGGATATAACACAAGCACATATAGTGATGGCTCACCAAGGCTGGAAAGAGCAGATTTCTGAGTTCATTAGTCAGGGTCCCACTGTCATGCCAAGCTTCTGGATACTCAAGCAGCTTTATTTATTTATGTATAAAAGTAGTGGGGTACAGGCCAGAGATGTGGGAGGTGAGAGGATTCATCAGAGACAGTGGGGAGCAGAACAGGCAGGTACTGAAATACACTGCTGATGGCAGCAATGGGTGAAACAGGAGAGATCTTCTCTGCCATATGGATCACCTCCCTAACCTGGGATCAAATTCGTGCTGCAGTGGCTATGGATCCTTCATAGTTCTGTGCCTTAAGCCATTTTGCCACCAGGGAGGTCCCCAAACACCATCTTAATGAGTTTTCATAAGAGTTATTTCTGCATTATGAAGATAAACAGACTCATAAGAAAACTTGCCTGCTGTCATGTGACATTTACTTTTACGGTAAAATTGAAATTGAACTTTTTTTTTTTTTTGGACTATCAGTTCCTTCTTCTGTTCAGCACTGGGTGTCATTCAGATCTCTATTTTTTTATGAGAGATTTATAAAAGGAGGTATAAATGCAAGCCAGCAGAGGCCAGCTGAGCTTCCAGGTGTACTTTTTAGACATCATTGGAAAGACGAACCTAGTCATTTGGCTTAAAATGACTTGGGACAGTCCCTTGCAGGTGATGAACTAGTAGGCATTTGATATTTAGTCCTTATAAATTCCACTTACATATGTGTGTGAAAGGAATAAGCCATCATATGGCAATAGCACATGTATAGGATTAAGCAGTGCAAGAGAAATTCCATAAAAAGCTTAAACAGGGGTACTCCCTGGTAGCACAAGGAGTCGAATGCTGCATTGTGATGCTTCTGCAGCCCAGTGTAAGTTCGATTCTCAGCCAGGGAGGTGACCCACATGGTGCAACAGACCTCTCCTGCCTTGCCTCAGCAGTGTATTTCAGTCTACCTGCCTGTTTTGCTCCCCACTCTGTCTCTGGTGACATCATCTCACCTCCCTCAACTCTAGCCTGTACCCCAGCTCTTGTATGCATAAATAAATAAAATATTTAATTTTTAAAAAAGCTTAAACAAAAAAATTGAAAAGTGGATTATTTAGGCAATTGGGGCATCATGGTCCAAAATGAAGTATAGTAAGACTGGATGAGATGGTTTGAGGGAATTCTCTTTCTTCAGGACTGGGTGGTCTTACAGCTCAGAACAAATAGGTATACACAAATCCTGAAATCTAGTCAGCCTAAAATTAATTAACTCCATGTAAATAAGCAGAAACTAAAATGACTAAAAGTGAAGTTATTGTCCTAGAATAAAACTTTCTTTATTCTTTTTTATATTAAATTTCTATTGAAGTAATATTAGTTAATAACACTGTACAAGCATCAGGCATAGATTATAATTCCACATCTGTATATACTACATCATCATCAACAAACTTTGAGTTCTCATTCATCACCCTGTAGCTGACATCCCATACTCATTTCACCCACTCCCATTCATTCTGATCTGCTCTCTTTTCTTTAGAGTTTGCTTTTCTTTTGTATTCATCATTAAATTTTTTGCACATATGAGTGAACTCATTTAATATTTGTCCTCCTCTTAACATTTTTTGGGGTAGTAACTTTTGTTTACATATTTGTTTATTAGAAGTATAGGTGTTACCTCTTAGGTGTGGTCACCACACTGCACCGCCAACAAGATACCCTTAGTCCACCGCTATAGGCTATTGTGCTCTCGGCCCTCTCTTTTCCCCTCTAACCTCTAGTAGACTCAACTCTGCAGTAGACTTTCTAGGGTTAGTTCTTAGTTTGGCTGTATCTGGCCCTTTTTTTCTCTATATTCCACATAGACGTGACACCATCCAGTTTTAGTCTTTCTCCTCCTGACTTACTTCCCTTAGCATAGACCCCTCCAGTAACACAAACGTTGTTGAAAATGACATATTTTTTATAGCTGAGTAGTATTCCGTGTGTTATGCATACATACAAACAAACACACATGTACACACATACACACACATACACCACATATTCCTAAACCACTCATCTGTATTTGTTCACTTAGGTTGTTTCCATAGTTTGGCTACTGTAAATGCCAAGACAATAAATATGTGGTACATTGTTATACAGCAATAGAAATTTAATAGAGTGGAAGAAATGGTAATGTCAGTTCTCAGGTTGTCAGATTTGACTACAGGAAGTCAGAGAAAGATAAAGCAATATATAATTACAGGTAATTTATTTTTCAGTCACTGTATGCAGAATTTGATAGTATTACAACATATAGAAAATGTGAGCTTTAAGGAGCCTAACATAATAAGATAGAGTGAAGAAAATTTTATCAAATAGAGCATTCTAGTTAAGTGTGATGATGTTGCAAACCTTTGCGATGAAATCTAATTTAAAGGAAACATGCCATGTATAGCTTGCAGAGGTGAAAGTGTCTTTTAATAAAAAGGTGGACCTGTGACTGTTTGTTCCAGACATAAAGAACTGTCTAACTTTTAAACCTTTAAGAGGAAAAAGTCAAGGCTTTCTTTAGTAAGAGCTAATACAGGACAACTGTGGTTTGCATCAGCAGGAATGCAGAAAGAACAGATAGATGGAGCTTACAGGATATGAACAAAAAAGCAGCAGAGTTCTCTGAAATATAAGCACTTGCTTTGGTGAAAACCAAATGTTATTTCACTTATAGGTCTGCCCTTCCTACTAAGTATACTCCCTGCTGAGAGCTTCTGTGTTCTCCTTACTCTGAGAACCAAGTGATGCACAGGGCAAGAGATAGCTTCTAGGGTCAGAATAGGATAGGAAAAAGGCTAGAAGCAGTAAGGGAGGCTCCAGATATTGGGATGGCAAATTCCAAAGGGGGTAAACAAGACACCCTGGACTAAGGGCATTCCCAGACCAGGGCAATAAAAAGAGAACACTATGATAAGGGCCGTGAAGCAAGGAAATTCCCAGCACAGTAGCAGTAAGGCAGATTGAGTGAGACCACCTAGAACCAACCAATCGCAAAGTGACTGATGGGACTTTAGGATATTGAGGGAAACAAGGCGTATATTCCCCGAGGCATCACTCCAAGGCTGCTTGGCGTCCTTGCCCCTTCCTGATTAGGTTCCCCAGGAGTCCCACTTTGTTTATTTTCATTTTGCCCTTAATAAACTTTTCCTTATATCTATTTTTCTAAACAAATTTGTCTCTTTTTCCTTGCTTGCCTGAGAGTCAGCGAGCTTCCTGTTACAGCTTCCAGAGACAACAACCCGTGGGGGTTTAGTGGCTAGGACTCAGAGCTGCCATCACAGCCTGGGATCCATTTCTGGCTGGGGAACTAGACCCGGAAATCTGAAATTCTAACACAAGGGCACGCTATCAGGCACTATGGTTTCCTTTTGGGGGCCCATTTAAAATACTAAATGCTTGAAGCATGTGAACTATGACTGAAAAATAAACCTTTCACCATTGTTTTCCTTGTTAGTTAAAATCTTCATGTACCGAGACTGCACCCATTCACATTTCTATTGAAAGCATGGTTTCTGTTGTTTCTGTTATACTACAAAATGTGGATTTTGTGGTTAAAACTTACACTGTATGAATAAAAAGGGAAGGCTTCTGTTCTTAATGTTATTAGACAACAGTGTAAAAAAACACACACATCAAAACACAGATCTTTAGGTAAATACACTAAAAATAAATGCTTATTCTGTATTTAACTCTTAAATCACACCATAAAAAGCCCAGATTAACTTGTCATATCTCATAAAGGGGAGCATTAGACTTATTTTCAAGGCAATATTCTTATTTTTCATGATATTGGTGAGTTCAGTCTGCTAGGAATACCATATAAAGATTGAAAAATTCCCAATAATTTCCACATCACTTTCAATGAAAAGAATAATTTCTAAAAATGCTCTGTATTCAAGTATTCTGAAGGCTAAATATGAGACTGGGCCAAAGAAATTTTAAAAATCCACCTGCTTCAGCAAATCTATTTAAGAAATCTCTGTATTGACTGTTTACCAGAATGTTCACGAGTGGTAGTTTACCAGGATTTAGAAAGTGAGTTAAAGCACCTCCTACCTTTAGGGAGGTCCTGCAGTAAAAAGAAAATGTGAAATGTGAATTGACTTCCTCAGGAGTCTATACAGGGAAGTGTTAATCTGACTCTATTTAGAGATTATTTTCCTATCTTAATTATCTAATTGCATGAATTGTGTGTACCCTTCACAATTATTTTTCAGCCAGCCCTTCTAGATCTGAGTTATATAATACTATGGTGAGGTGGTTAGAAATGGGATTCTTTAAAATCTATTCTAGATCAAATTCTCCAAACTCATCATTCAATCTAACTTGTAAAGAAAAAATTTTTAAACAGGAAGAAAATAACAATAAGAAAAATATTCATTGCAGTATTATCTTTCTTTTTAAAAAGTCAGGTAAAAACAAACTACCAAGAAAGCTTTACAAAAACCTCTAACATTCCTTTCTTTTTACCCACAAAACACAAAGGAACATATCAAATGATAAATTAATAAAATTCTTCACAAAAAAGAATATTTCAATAGGATATGTAGTACCTTAGGAAGGAACATTTTCTTAAAATTATTTCAACTTAAAAGAACACTCTTGGTTAGTTCTAAGAAGGTGTATATAAATGCCATGATGAAAGTCAGCTTTTGGTACATATAAATATAACTTAACTATTCTGAAGTAAGAAGTGTCAAAATTTCATATTTTGAGAAATTTAATTATTAGTCTTTAGGGTAGTAAATTATTATTATTAGTAGTAGTAGTACTGTTACAAACATTATAGGATACAAGTCTATGTCTTAGGTACTCTATCTGGAGGATTTGTGTTCTTATCCTAATGTTGATATGCAAATAAACCTCCCAAGGATCAGATGAGTTCCTCTGTTTCTGGCTTTTAAGACCTTGGACTCCTTTCTCCTTAAAAATGGCATGCCTAGAAAAATAAGGTTCTACTATCTCTACCACCTTGGGTATTAACATAGGTGCTTTTACCAATTGGTTTTCCGGAAGATGAAAGAAGTTGTAATATCCTTTAACATTAGAGCAATTACTGTGCTATTGGAGAAACAACTGGCTACAGATTGAATACTTAACGTTATGTGAAGATTTTCCTTCAAAAAGTGAAAGTAAATGTTCTCTAACTGTATATCATTTATAGTTCTATGCTTTTGAGGTGAGGTATTTTTGTTTGTCATTTGTTTGTTTGTTTTATAGGCTTACTAAGAAATCCAAGGATGTTTTATTTCCCCACAGATTGTTCCTATTTTACCATGGTTTGAAAACAATATGTCACATTCAGTAGAAACATTTCAAATTTGGAATTTTCATTTTTACCCAGACTAGCTAAGTGAAGTGCAATGTTCAATGATGTGGGACATCAGCTACAAGTGCAGCTACCTATCAGTTACATCACATAATTTGAAAAATTATTTGATACACTCAATTCTTTAATATAAAGTAGACTCTTTCTTGGATGATTTTGTCCAACTGTAGGCTGCTGTAAATGGTCTAAGAAAGTTTTAAGTAGGCCAGACTAAACTATTATCTTCAATCACAATTAGATGTATTAAATTCATTCTCTGTTTAAGGTATTTTCAACTTACAATGGGTTTATAGGACACTGCCCCAATAAGTCAAGGAAGATCCATATGTGTATTTTTCTATATAGACATATATAGAGATATAGACATACAGATATACCTATATATCTATATACATATAGATATACCTATATCTGTATGTCTATATTTGTATATGCTATTCATGCAATTGAATACAAAGTTTATTAAAACATCTTAACTTTGTACATTCTTGCAATGAATGAATGAAGAAATAAATATTTGTCAGATTCCTACTATGGACCAAACATTAGAATGGTTTAAGAGATACCAAGATGAACAATCTGTGGTTCTTATCATCAGGGAGTTCATAATTTAGTCATATTTTCAGTTTTGTACATATTATGTACCATGTATATAACGTGCTCATATTAAACAAACCAGCAAATGGATCCCAGGTTGTAGACAATGGAAGTCCCAATGTAGCACAACTATATCTAATGCATTTATTAAAGTTAACTAGAATACATTGTCTATTTGGTTTAATATATTGTAGAGATTAGTTTAATGCAGCATCAAAATGTTGTCAATTACTTAAAATGCCATATTGTTCCATTATGGTCTCTTATCAAGTCAAATAGTTAAGTAATACATTGAAGCACAATTAAATTAAGACTGAATATTTACATACTACTAGTAAAGTCAAATAAACCCAGTTAACAAAATTAAACACAATTAATTTGATAAAATAATACTAGCAAACTAAAGAAGAGATCAGTAATGTTAACTTGAAGGAAAAAGATATCAGAGAAATGTAGATAAAATGAAAAAAGGGTCAAAAACATCAACCATAAAAATATATTTAAAGAAGCAGCATTATTTCATATAAATAAGATTTGGACTAATAGATAAAATTATACTACCACACAATACTGAAATAAACCAAACCTATTTGAAGTACAATCTTGATAAAATCTATAGTTATTACAAACTTTGACTTTTGAATGAACTTAGCAAATCAATTAAAATAAATAAATTAGAAATGAATATTTGTGGGACAGATTTCTAGCTAATTTCTATACACATAATTAATTAAATTTCTTTTGAATCAAGTTTTTATCTTTTAACATCCCCACTATGGTACATTAAGAGTGTGATTCAGAATGCAGAACCAGAATCTCAAACAGCAAATCAGGATACCAGAAGGCAGAGCCAAAAATATCAGAGCTAAGAACTGAGATCACAGGAGGAGAGTATAGATCTCATAAGGCAGAGTCAAGTGTCAGTTCACACACAGACATCTTAGTTGAACCCTGATCAAGGAACTGACAGCATATGCCATGCTTTCTTTTAAAATTGCTATGCACCAGTAACTCTTGTGGTTCTCCAGAGTCCCCCTTCTTTAACAAGAGGGTCTACTGTGGTTAACCTATTTCTGCTGAGCCATTGTATAGTGGTTGTGGAGGAGAAGATAACTGGTCATTTTGATGCAAAGAATAAGTTTGATAGGGCTAACATAAACAACATCATAGCTGTGGTTTGAACAATCAAAGTTCATTTTCTCACAATTCTGTAGGATTGAAGTTTGAGACTAAATTGACAGTAGGGTTGGCTTTCCTGAGCCTCCTGAGAATGGTGCCCTTCTTACTGTGTCTTTACATGGTCTTACCTCTGTGTATACCTATGCACTCTAAAATGATACCAAATGCACTCTAAAAAACAAAACAAAACACCACTTAGATTTGATAAGAGGTCACCCTAAGAATCTCATTTTAACTTAATCACTTGTTTAAAAACTGTCTCCAAATACAGTCACATTCTAAAGTATTAGCAGTAGGGGTTAAGACTTCAACATGTGGTTTTGGGTGGACACAATTCAATCAATAACAATAGCTTTCAGAATCAGAGGGGATGTTCTCAAGTAAACAAACATGATGACTCCTATATAAACCTACATCTAAGCTAGATAAATCAGTGTTGACCTGGAATAATGACAATATGGAACTTTGGAGAGTCTTTGGGTGGGTGAAGTGAGTGTATTTTTTGCATGTGGGAAGGATGTTGTGAATTGTGGCACTCAGAAAGTAGAATGTTGTAGAATATATTATCCAAAAATAGTTACAAGTAATGTTTTTGTTCCCACACTCTCTTCTGTGATTCTGCCACTCTTCATCAAGAGTTGGAATCTTTTATACTCTCTGAGAAACTGAGTAGGTGTGTGGGGATAGCTTTGAGAAACAGAATGAGGCAGATGTGATGTGATTTCAAAAGTTATATCTTAATAAGCATGTGGTTTCTTCCTAGATAATGTTATCTCCCTACCCTGTCCTTCCCTGCCCTTCTCTCTTATCTTCCCTCTAATCTCTTGCTTCCCTTTCATCCCCATCCTCATCCTCTCCTTGACCACCCCCAACCCCAATCTGGAACTCATTCATCTAGTTGTAAGGATATTCAGGCCACACAGAGAGACCAAGTGCTTTTGTATTAGAATGAGTGAGATTTTCAATAAGCATGGGATTGCTTTCAATCTGCCTTGTTAATGTAGCTCCTAGCAGGCATTATCAAACCTCACTGATTTACTACTTATTTTGAAGGTTTTTGAGTAAGATCAATAGTGTCATTTTAAGCCACTAGTTTATGTATAATTGTTAACTAAATAATACTAACTAGAACTTAGTTTTCTAAATATATAATATGTATATACATATTCACATAAAAAATAAAACATCATAAATCCTGAGTATAACAAATCAACCACTGACTAAAAATAAAACAATAAATTCCATGACTAAACTTTGTCAGGAAAAAATTGAAATACTCTTGATACTGGAGTTTGTCTACTGTCTTATGGAAGGTTGCCATTTGTGGTTATGGAATTCTGTCAGACAGAAAATGAAAACTGAACTGCATGTCTGAGTTATCGTTCGAGTTACTTAACACCAACCAACCTGATCTGTCCTTTTCACTGATTGGTATATAATTTCTGAATTTGTTACACTGGATAGCAACCACATTAGTCATTATTATGATGTTTTTAAGTCCTACAGTGTCAAATCCATTAATCTTAGAATATAATTTAATAAATTCTCAAATTAAAAATTCAGTCTATTTTGTTTCCAAATATTCAGTTACACCATTTTAAATTATTGAAATTGAAATAGGTTTGATGAACAAAAATGGAAATTTTATGGTTTAATCTTACCATAACAATGATTTTCCAATAAATTTTAGCATTATAAACACAAACACATTTACACACACACACACACAAAACAAAAACAAAAAACGTCAAACTGGATATTAAATGCTTAAAATCTATTTTATTCCAATGACATAGTTAAAAGCAAAGATTCATTAAGAATCCATTGAGAAGTTAAACTGAATTTATTATTTTCTAAATAAAATTGACCACACTGAGGAGTGTTATCTATACTTAAGACAATGCAAAATTATGTTTCTTCTTTGTTCAGTTTACTATTTGCTTTTAATTCTATTATATTATTTATTTATTTGTTCATTTATTTATGCATTTATTGAGGTAATGTTTTCCATTATTGTTGGTATTTTGCAGGTCAGGATTGCCCCTTCAGCTATATTTTTCCATATTGCACCTCCCAACAAATCACCCTAGTCTACCACATACTTCATTGTGCTTCATTTCCCCTATCCTTCTCCCTCTCCTTCAGTTTACTTCAACTTTATAGTCATCTTTCAAGGGTTAGCCTTTAGCTTGTCTTTATTTGAATTTTGTTTGTTTTCTCTATATTCCACATATAATTTATACCAACCAGTGTTTCTGTTTCTCCTTTTGACTTATTTTGCTCAGCATAATCACTTCAAGATCCAGCCATGTTGCCAGAAATGGCATGAGTTTATATTTTTTTTTATTTCTGAGTAGAATTCCATTGTGTATATTCATGTATTTGGGGGCACTTATTTTGTTTCCATAGCTTGGCTATTGTAAATATTGTATTATTATTTTTAATGAGGTAACATTGATTCACAACACTTTATATGATGTAGAAGTATAGATGTACACCTCTTCAGATGCATGTTACCAAACCCCGTTCTTCACCCAAGCATCAATATTAAACTACCACAGTCCATTGGGTCCCTCTGCCATTAATTCCCATGCCTCATTGTCCCCTGTGTTAGTCTACAGTCAGATTTGAGAGGGATGTTTAGATTTATTTTTGTCTGTTTCTTTTGTGTGGTTTTATATTCCATGTGAGTAAAATCACAAAATCATCTGGCATAGGCACTTCTCCAAAGAAGACATAGAGATAACCAACAGTCAAATGAAAATATATTCATCATCATTTATCATAAGGGACATGCAAACTAAAGACACATTGATACACTATCTCATATTCATAAGAATGGTTCATATCATAAAGAACAGAAACACAGGAATGGAGAAAAAAACCCTTATATATTGTTGGTGGGACTGTAGATTTGCTTAATCCTAATGAAAACAATGCACCATTTTCTCAAAATATTAAAAATATTCATAGATCTACCAGATGTTTCAGCAATCACACTCATGTATCTACTCACAGAATGCAGAAACACTAATTTGGAGGACTATATGCACTAGTATGTTCATTGTAGCCCTATATACATTGGGCACATTATAGAAATAGCTTAAGTACCTAATGGCACATAAATGCATTAAGAATATGTGGTATATAAACATAATAGAATACTACTTAGCTATTTAATATAATATAAAATCATGTCATCTGCAACAACTGTAAGAATGGAACTAACAGGAATTATGCTAAATGGAATATGTCAGAACTATAAAATGCTTTGCTTGTTTAAATTCTCATTAACACTTCTCAAATATTTTGAATGATTCCAGACAAAATAAATGCAATTCATATTATCTACCCTAACACCTCTAAATACATTTTGAAAAAAGAGTGTAGTATGTTTAGAAGGAAAACAAAGTTAACAAAATTCTAGGTAACATTATTTCAAGTAAAACAGAAGCAGATTGCAGAGATCCAGATTTAAAGTGAGTTATTTGTTCAAGAAAATCATAATTCTATGGGACAAGACAAATTCATGGGTACTTCCAGATCTTATCATTGTCCCATTCTGCAATTACGAAGTTCCCTCTAATCATGACCTTCATGGATAGCTAGAAATTCTCAGAGAGCTTCCAGAGAAAATCTATTTGGTAATTTTATGCTTATTGTCACATGCAATAATAAAATCAGACAAGAACAAATATGTCTTTTCCTGTTGGAAATAGTGGACCCCACTCGCATTTTATAAGACAAAAGACTTCAAAATTCCTAAAGAATCAAAAGTAGTCATTTATCCAATAAACATGTATTAAAAACATATTATCTTCAAGACTCTATGCTGGACACTATAGGCATAATGATGACTAAACAAAGTCACCATCCTCAAGAAGTTTTCAATCTTGTAAGAAAGTAGGACCAAATAAGAAATAAATTTCCATGAAACATTGTAAAAACTTTGTGCCACCATGTATGTGTTTACAACATGGGGTATTTCTGTCTCTCTTTTTTTATAAATCTAGATTCTTATAGATTTCTTAATGGAAAAAGGAAATTGCATGGAACTGAATCACACCAAACTTTTCTTTGTGTGAGTTCAGCCTTTATCTCACACAAACAAGTCAAAATTTTCCATTATGTCAACCTGTTTTCTGAGCCCCTTTCTTCAGCACTTCCAGATAGATAAGTTCATTTTCCAATGTTTCTACAGTCAAAGTCTACATGACACCATATTTGAACTTGAACATGGTTTTCCTCTTGCTCCTATGGACACACTATAATTATTGCCAGTTTTTATTCAAGTTTTTTGAGAACTAGAAAGAAGTGTGGGTAGAGAAAAATATAAATATAGTAAAAGCTAGAGAAAAAATACACTACAGAATACCATGTTATGTTTAATTTGTATGGAAATTCCTCTTTATGCAAGGCTTTGGATCAATTATAGTTCAGTCTTTATTTCTAATTTTATAAATTTATCAATATGAAAATGTGGAAAACCACATATTTTTGCACCAATGACCAGTGATATATACATCCTTTTTATATAAATAAACACTACTGGGTTTACATATAAATAATCAAAACATGTAAGATAAGCTTGCATAAGTATTATTGTAGGTGATAATTTTTCCAGTTATTTTTAACTTTTTTCAACAGTTGCTCCTCTCTTTGAACAATCATTTCTTAAGTTTCTTTCCTAATTTTTATGATTTAAATTTTGTTCAGGGATATAAGTGACAGCTCTAAGGTAACTAGAATATGAAATGACTGAGTCATTGGTAGACTGTGACATATTTTAAATATTTAGAGTCAAAACACCTTTGTCTAAATAGATTTATCTTAACAAAACTTCTTGTAAATATTGTTTTACATATAAAGAACTACCTTTTTGTAGTGCAGCGTATACTTCATTTCCAATTAACTATGAACATAGCTTGTCTAAAATATAACACAGCAATAAGTAGGCCAATTACTGTTCACATGAAGTATATTGCTTAATACTCTATTGAATTTGTGTGTGTGAGTGCACCTGTGTATGTGTCACCGAGACTAATATTGTATTTTTTCACAGTTGTGTTAAAAGCTTAATATAACTTCCAGTAGGTGGCAGTCTGTGATGTCAAAAGAGTACATGGTATTGTTCTGGAAGATTTTAAACTACTTGAGGCAGAATTGAAATATACAGAGCAAAAAATGTCTTTTATAGCTTCCTACTTATATTTTGGAACAAAACAAGTAATACACTCATTATTATTCTACAAGAAATAACAAAATCACTACTATGCATTGATTTTATCATTTTATAGCATTTTAGATATGTGTGGCTTGTTTGAAGTGAGGCAGAAATTTTATTTGTATAAGAAATTTAAGAATATATAAATAACAGAAAATCATGCAAAAATTATATTATAGAAAATGGTCAACAATTCATCTATGTTCTAGCATAGTTAAGAATAAATGAAAAGTTAAATATATATACACTTAGTAGTTTTCTATTAAAAGAACAGTTATCATGTATCAGTGAATATACTGACTCAATATTTATTACCTTTACTAATTAAAAATATTGGCACCTCCAAACTGATGCTTTTGAATTACGTGAATTACAACTCAATTCAAGAGTACAATGCTATTTTTATGATAAAATCAAATAACCCTGAACTAAATTGAACTTTATCATTGAACTTATTCAACAGTGCAGCTATTTTATAACAAGAAATTATTTACATTTTATAGATAAGGCAAAAATAATGCCTCTGACTTATGCTCTTCATTATTTTTAATCCACTGCAATCAATACCAACATAAACACTGGTGGGACTCTCAGAGAAATATTTTGTATTTTCCTTGAGTGCTATCTTATAATAACCAAGCAGTCATCATACTTAATAGTTTGGTTTATTGCCATCCAATAAAACATCATAGATGCATAAATTAACTTCTTTTTAAATTAATAGTTTCCGTTTTATAGAACACTTTTAGGTTTAAAAAAAGTTGAGTTGAAAACAAAAAGATCCGACCTACCCTTCTCAACAATGCACAACATTCCCTGTTACTAACATCTTTCATGCGTATGTCACATATTACAAGATGAATAAACACGGATTTATTATTAGTTTACTGTTAAGTTTCTCAGTGTACTGCTACATTTAACTCTAAGTTGTATAGGTCTATGGAGTTTGAAAAATAGGTTATGTATCCATCACTGTGGTATGATGTAAAATTGTCTCGTTGCCCTAAATATCGTGTCCTGCCTGTTCTCCTGTCCCTCACTTAAACCCCTATGAGCCATATAATCATAAATATCTATGTAGTTTTCTTTCTCCCAAACGTTATATAATTGAATCATAGAATATGCACCATTTTCAGACAGAATCTTTGACTTACCAACGTGCATCAAATTCCTTCTTGTCTCATTTCATTTTACCACTGAAAAAACATGCCAAAGAGTGAATTTATAAGTTTGTTCATGTAGCTATTGAAAGACATTATGTTTGTTTACAATTTATTGTAATAATGAGTACAGCTTATAAACATTAAAATGTAGTTCTTTTGTGTGGAAGTAAGTTTTTGACTCAATTTGATACTATTGGGTCATACTTTTGGATCATCTGCAAGTGTATTAGTAATTTTGTAAGAAGCTGTCAAAATGACTGGGTTTTGTTGATTTATACATACTTTGACACTTCCTCTTTCAGTTGTATATTTGGTAGCAGTTTGCTCTGTGACATAAAATGTTCAAGTAGAGTTGGCCTAAAGATTTTTAAGATTTTTATTGCTATAATGAAAGGCATGATGGCTTCTAATCTTAACAAGTCAAAGCAGAAAGCAGAATTCTTAATTCTCATTTTTTTATTCTAATTCAGTCTATCCTAATACAACTAAATCTATAGGGACATTAGGAAGATTAAAGAGGAGTTAAAATTCAAACGTGATATTTATGTTATTTGGGAAGAAAAGTAAATACAGTTTTTTAAAAAATAATGCTGGTTAAGAGACAAATGAAGAATATAGACTCAATACCAGAATTCATGGATTTAAAGTATACCTCTACCACACTTTGGGTCTTCACTTTATACAATTATTTAAATGTTCAGCACTGTACTTTGTTGTAAAATACAAGTGTCTTGTACATAATTAGCTCATTTAAGCACTAGAAATTATTGTTAAGAAACATAATTAGTATAAACTAATGTGATATTCATTAATGCATTCATTTGTATATAATTTCTTCACTGCCATAAACATAATATGGATTATCATATTCATGGGTTTTTACAGAGGTTGGGTATATACACACATAACCTCTATTCTGAGAAAATATCTATATTCAAGGAGGCAGACTACAGCTTTGGTTCATTTGATATGAAGTATTTGAACATATTACTGTGCAAAGACATGATAGAAAATGATTAACTGGCTCAGATAATCTGTGATAACCTAGCAAAACCACTACAATTTTCACAAAAGGAGAGATGTTGAAAATGAAGATAAATGAATATTTACCTCTCCAAGAAGGTAAATAAAGATAAAGCTTTCCAAAATGAGGAAACAGTATGACTGTAAAGAATTGCTGGGATAGATGACATGTTCAATGAAAATCTCTGACTAAATCCCAGCATGAAACAAATATAATGTTTCCAATAAGTAATAGTAAATTGTAACATGTATTCATGAGAAAATTACAAGAGCTGGCTTTGAAATGAAAGGATACACTCAAGTACTATGTGCTATCAGTTATTCAGTTAGAAACTGATGTGATACAATTCTGATTAATAAGTGAAGTAAGGATATATACAAAAATTGATAGAAATATGAAACATTTAGCATTTATAAAATATATATATAACATATTTAAAACAAACACTGAAGTTGCATCCAATGTGTGTCAGACAACATTATTTAGACTTGAGAAATACTGCTTCATGTAATCTCTATGACAACCCCATGAGGCAAACACTTTGACCATTCTCATTCTGTAGACTGTGAGGCATAGTTATGTAAAGAGATGTGCAATTACGTGTTGAGAGCTCACAGCTGTGAAGCAGTGGGGCCAGGACAGCTAAGTAGTCTGATTTTATTGTTTTTAGGTATATTTTTTATTTATTCCTGCATACAAGATTTGGGGTATAAGTCAGAGGTGCAGGCAATGAGAGAATTCACCAGAGGCAGCAAGTGGGGCAGAGCGTTGGATCTACTAAAATAAATTCAGCAGTCTGATTTTAAAGCTTGTCCATAAATGATTACACCATTTTAAAATAATGACATTAACTGTTATTTAAAAATATAATAGTTAAGTAGTTAGATAAAAATAATTAAACACAAACTCATAGAGGAAGTTATTTTTACCATTTTGAAAATATGTATCAGCGATATAGTTGAAAGACCCCCTGGAACATTAAATGCTATTTTTCATAAAGTTAGCCACTATATTTAAAAAATGTTTTAATTAACTTTCTTTATGTACTGTTCTTATTGTCATCAGTGTGTCTGTAATTTTAAGTTTTTTGTTACAACATTTTAATTCATGTGTAATAGCATTCTATTGGAAGTTACATCAAATTCTTATCAATTGACTTCAAATGTAAGAGATTTTACCATATTTTTATTATGCAGCAAAATTATGTATATGGACAACCTAAGAATAGAGGGGAAAAAAAGCACCTGCTCAAATGATTCCATTGTTTCAGAGATTAAAGTACTTTTATTTCAGTAGAAAGCAGCTACTTGAATGCTGTTCAGCTGTAACTGAGCTCTTTCTTGGTGACACTGTAATCATTTAGTCCTGAGTGCCTCCAAAGTCTTGAGGTAAAGGGAGCCACAAAGGAGCCACCCATACTTTCCTGCACCCAGGAGACTAGTGTGTAATCTGTTATAAAGATGGTAGTCATGAACTGTTGGCAAAGCTTCCATTTTAATTAGAGACAGAGGACAAGTCACATATGCATATGGCACATTATTAATAGTAGGTAGTGTGAGACCTTGACATGATAACTGAGTGCACTGGGAGAATCGTGCAATTAATAAAATATGTAATTAAGTAGTGGTAAGCATGCTTTATAATTCTATATATTTGAGTATTCCCTGATTATCCCTCAGTGGAATTTATTTTACTACTAACTCAATTATGAAAAGAATAAAATATCCCCGACCCTGCCCTCTCCCAAGCTCCATCATCGTTTTTTCTCCTAAAGACTTTGTTCTTACTAAACTAGCAGGATTCTTTAGAGCATCAGAGGGAATTTTGTAGAGAAAGAAACTGAGACAAAATGGTTAACCTGGTCTCAGATACTAGAGCACAAGAGAAAAACTATTTATTCCCATCCAGTTTTAGAGCTCAGTAGTTTGTTGGTAAGTCTCCAGCCTTTGCTCTGGCTGTAAAAGCAAGATTCCTGGGGAACAGAGGCTGCAGAGAAGAATGGAGGAGGAGAGCGCCAATAGAGATTCATAATGCCAGTCCTCTGAAGAAAAGCTTTTTCACATCTCAGGTATGAAGCACCCCATGAGTAGCCAATATTCTTCACCCAAGTTCATATTTATTTGCCATTATCCCACGTTTCAGCTTCTTTTGATCTTTGCCTCAATTCTCTTGAATTGCTTGGCTTTATTTTTTTTAATATATCTCCAAAAGGCTGGAGTTATTAAAAGCCAAATAATTGTAACTCAAGAGTAGAAATAAAGGTATGACCAAGCAGTGACAACCAGTCATAATTCACGTTAGTCAGGGGAGATTTCTGCTCTATGAACAGCCAAATTCTATCCCAATTCAGCAGGAAGTAGTTCAAGTACATTGGCCTTCTCTTGTCCCTCAAGAATGAAGTGCAGGGTATAGAAAGAAGAGGAAATTTCCTCCAACTTGAGGAAATTGCAAGTTTTCATATTTGCAAAGACTAAGCCATGGCCTCACTAGCAGAGTGAAATGCATGCTCACCGAACTAGTCAAGAACAACTTGGAAGAAAATGGGGTGTGAATTCATTTCCTCGGAAATTCTGCCTCTTTGTCTAAAATCTCCCTGACACAGATCCTTTAGTTTTTCCTCTTCCTAAGTACTCCCCTATATAACTCTGGCTTGTCCCCAATTCAGGGAGAATGTCCTTTAAATCTGAACTTCCTTCTTAATTCCTTGGCCAGTTAATAAACCTTTGTTTTTTAATTTTTGTATAGGAGAGCTGGTGTATAGGCCAGATATGTGTGAACTTAGAGGAGACACCAGAGAGACAGTGGGGAGCAGAACTGGTGGATATATTGAAATATACTGCTGAGGGGAGCAGTAGGGGAGACAGGAGAGGTCTGCTGTGCTATGTGCGTTAGCATCCTGACCTGGAATTGAACTCAGGCTATAATAGTGAAGTGCTGAGACTTAAATCTTAGGCCACCAGGAGGCCCAACCTTTGCTTTTTTTAACTCTAGTTCTTATCTCTCCAGATTTATTAGTAAGTGGCATGTAGCCAAAATCAGTATGACAACAAAAGGGTATAGAAACAAGACCTTTACAAATTTGTTATCTCACTAAACCTCAGTTTCCTCTTCTGTGAAATGAAAATAATCATCTGCAACATTTAGGGGAGAATTGGCAGCATGCATATACTAAATAGATCATGTGATACATAAGAAGGACACTATTTGAATGCGTATGATGATTAAGGGAATTTTTCACATTTCATATAATTGTGTGCTTGTTAACTACATAGTTAAATGCTTAAAACAATGCTCTAGACTCAGTAACATCAAGAACTAAATAGTATATCTCATACAGGGCAGCAAGAGACACTAAAAGTGGCCAAGGACATTGTCTAAATAGTTTACTGGTCACTGTCTGAGTTATCACCCTCACACAATTGCAAGACTACTCAGGCTCAGAAAACAACAATAAAGGCATTTATTTAAAGAGTTACTGGGGTCAAAAATGGCCTTTACCTCACCCAAAGCCATGTTCAGTGTTTCTTAGTCCCACACAAAAGCAGATAAAATGGCATCTTCCTGACACTGAGGACACATGACAGCCAGAGTATAGGACAGATTACACACACAAAAGCAGCAAAAAATGCAAGAGCACATGCTCCATGAGCTGCCAGGATGCCCCAACAAAGCTCCAGACAAGGGACATACCAAACAGCAAAGGCCAAACAACCGGACAAACGGCCACACTTATACATTGCCACACTTATGCATCTCAGCAAGATGCCTGGCTTTGGGTCTCTGTCTTCTCTGCCAGGCCACAACAGGGGCAAAAACAAAAACAGATTCAGTTGCTCACTACTTGCAAATCCTCTGAACTTTGCTACTCAAAACAGTTACAGTGGTCTAATGGTGACAACACCCATGCATCTCAGTAAGATGTCTGGCTCCTGGGTCATCACCTTCTCTGCTAGACCATAACACAACAGCCTTCTCAAAGACTGAAGCAATGTGGGGGGGTGGGGGGGTGGAAACCACTGACAGTCTCCCCTCCCCAATCCCCAATGCTAACACCACATGACAAAGA
This sequence comes from Galemys pyrenaicus, assembly GCA_019455555.1. Classification (NCBI taxonomy): domain Eukaryota; kingdom Metazoa; phylum Chordata; class Mammalia; order Eulipotyphla; family Talpidae; genus Galemys; species Galemys pyrenaicus. The sequence goes on from JAGFMF010011502.1 coordinate 1,100,414, forward strand.
CTCCCTTGGGCCTTTTCTGCAATACCTTATATTACTATCAGCCTTCCCCGCCCTTTTTAGGATTTTCCCTGGGGCTATCTATCCTCAAGAGAAACCCTCTCCATAGGAAACCACCTGTAACAGTCCTTTGGCTTTAGCCACTGTTACAGACCTGTAATAATTTGCAGCTTGACTTCAGAATTCCATCCCCACACTTGTAATTTATTTACTGACAATACCACTTTTTTTCTTAATTTGCCACATGTATCTTGCCTCTTAGTTTGAGATATAGTCATCTGACAAAATCTGAAAATAATTTACTTTAACTTAGCACTCTTTCTAATTGATTCCAAGTGTTATTTTGAGCGTTTCATCTTCCCAGGTGGTCCCACCACAATTTTGAAATGAAGACATTGAAAAATCTCCTTCTTGGACATCCAATGAATAGAATCCACCACCAAATCTTGTCAACATTCCTCCTGGCTATATAGTTCACTAGTCTCCTTCACTCCACCAGCAGGCAGGATGCAATTCAAACCACTGCCAACTCTCATTTGGACTGCTCCTTTACAACTGTATTCTCCCAATCTTTATCCTCAAGCCCCCACAAGATCTGTTAGAGAACACATGCAGTACGCCAACCCTGTGCTTAAATGCTATGATAGCCTTTTAGAAGTAAAAATCCTCTCCAAAGACTGAATCATCTGATTTCAAAAGCAGCATCTCATTTTCTTTATTTTGAGTTCTCCTTCTACCCAGATGGTATGTTCCAGTCTCACTATCTTTCCTTCAGTTTCTAAAAATGTCAATCTCTCTTCTCAGAAATATTTCTTTCCCCAAGAATCTTTAGATCCCAAATTAATGTGACATGAACAGATTCCTCTTCTGACTACCTCAATCAAGATTAAAGCCCAAGTCATCTTCACTTTGTCTTAAGAGGGTGCATCAACTCCCACACTTGCTGCTCTGAGCATAACACTGAGCCTGATTTATAGCAGTTACTTTTTAAAAAATAATGTATTAATCGATGGAATTGCAAAAGGTACTTAATTTCTCAATAACTTGGCTCTCTCCTGTGTAATGAGGACAAATAATATCTGCCTAACAGAATAGCTTTAAATATCAAATGGTTAATGTATGCAAGGATTTTTAATAACAATCTAGCATATACTATTCCATTTAGAATTCCTACTTAGAATTACTCACCAAGCCTATTTAATTCCATCTTGAAATATCAATATTATATAATGTGATAATCATACATCTTTTAAATTAACTGTTATAAAATCTTTTAAAAATTATATAACTGTTATATAAATATTCCAGTATATATTTCATAAAATATATTTAAATATTAGATAATAAGTGTGAATATATTAAAGCAAATATTTACATATGTTCCTTTGGAATTGATAAAAATATTTTTTCATCAAATAAGTGAAATCTTAAAAGAGTAATAGTATTATAATGCATCCTGTCTAATGCTTGTTCTTTGACACACACATAGCTTTCTATTTCATTATTTTACTTAAGTATATTAAGTATATTTAATTAAAATGACTATTTATAAAAATATTTAATATTGGGAAATAATATCTATTTAATTCACATTTTACATGTGCCTTCCAGATACTTTAATACACACATACACATGCGTACACCTTTCAACTGTCACTATATGTGTCTGCCTTTGAAATATATATCTTGGCCTCTCTATAGTTGCGAACATTCATTTTTCCTTCATTTTAGATGTGTGCTCTTCTATGGTTTCCATCTTTGAAATTTTAATCATCTTCCTTTTAAAATTAAGATTTCCCCAGAAAGGGTTACTTCTCTTTGGACAGAAACTGAAAGAGAAGCAACTTTGGGTGGTGTCACCTGAGCACTTCGAACTATTTTAGTGCCACTGGGATATAAATTTGACATAGTGTTGACTAAAAAAAAGAAAATTCAATAGCTTCTTTCATAATATTAAATTACTTTAAAATATTTCTCATTTTATTATTTTTGATTCTGTTTTGTTGACATTTAAATTGATCTTCCTGATATGTGTCTATTTTTTTTCCCTGATACCTATCAAAATATGAGCCGACTATCAGTTAAAGCTTTTCTTTTGGAGTCCTCCTAAGCAATCAATAACCATTAATCCTAGCTTATGTAAGACAACCTTTTATTGTTATGGAAAATAATCTATGAAGAAATGGTTTTTACTCAATAATTATAATTTATACATACATTTATGAAATTCTTAGAAACTTAAATTTTGATGATGATGGGAGGAGAGAGGAACAGGCATATGTGCACTTCACATTTGTTCTTGGACTATCTCACACACCTTTATTCATTTATGACCCACTGTAACTCACTACTACTTTATTAAGTTAGTCATATATTATTCTCCCAATGATAGGTCCCACCCATCAGTAATATAATCCTTGTCACTTCTCTGCTAAGAAGTGAAATAATAGAAATGTTAAATTTTCAAACAAAATCTACAAGGGATTTGAATAAAATCAGGAACAATATCAAAAGACCAGCTGTGTTCTCAACAAAATAGATTATTCATAAAAATAAATTATAAAGGAGGTAGATTAGATTTTTTTAATTGATGAGTTTCCTAGAGTGTATATATTGCTCCTTTCAATGTTCTTCATAGAAATAAGGCACCAGTTTTATCAATAGAAATGTGACACATTGATTTGAGTGATGAAAAGCTATTTAGATCTGACCCAAAACAAAAGGAGAAACCAATGGATACCATGAATTCCAAATCATTTATTTCATTACTTGTAGTTAGAAGGCTAACATACTTTTTTTCAGCCTTAATATTTTTATTTAACTTAAATATTAACTGAGGTAACATTTGGATACAATTGTCAGCAACAAATACCATTTTTAAAGAAAACAAAAATACATTATTATACCTTATTGATTGACTTCTTAGACTATTTATGACTATTATCCATACATAGACACATATATAAACATATAGAAACTTAATTTTGGTTATTATATGTGAAATTATATATCCCTTTGGATTTATATAAGATGCTATATACCAATTTTACTAGGTAATTTAGATATCACAAAGCTATTATATGAACATTTTACTCACTCTTTTTTCTATATGTAATTATTATGCATGTTTAAAATGTATTGCATTTATTATTCTAAATATTCATGCATTGTTATAGAATAAGTTCATGTATGAGTTGGGTCATATTGATATAAGACTTTAGTAATCAAATATAAATTATTAAAATATATGTAAGCAAAAGAGATTCATTTCCTGACTTTGAATATTTGTGAGCAACAGGGATATTCATTTTTCTCCACTTAAGTCAGGAAATAATTCCTCTATATTTTTATATTTTCTATATACATATTCCAAATTTTTAAACCTTACATAAGTTATATTTTATAAAAACTTTCAAGTTTTGATATTTTACCTGTTATATTATTTTTATAAAACCTTTCAAGTACAAACTACACAATATCAATATCATAAAGGTTACTAAAGTAATACTACATATAAAATGTATACACATGAGACAATTTGAAAGAGATGAAATGAGTTTTGAGGAATGCATTCGCGAGAATGCATAAATACCTTACAGTAAGCCATAAAGAAAATATTCACCACAGTTTTGGAAGTTGATGTGGATATCATCATGGATGGGATGAGAACAATATTTATGCCTATAACATTTGGACACATATTCATTTAAAAAAATTGTGGATGAAATCAGAGCAATAAATGCTTTAGAAGTATCTCTCTATTTTTGTATCTTTCTTTTCATCTGTATTTTATAAAAAGCCAGTTATTTTCCTCAATCTTGGGTTTATATGCATATAAACATATGCATTTATATATACAAATTGAAATATATATGTATATACATAAATGTGTTTATATACATAAATGCATCTATATGCAAAAACATATATGCACATATTTGTCATTAAACTTCAAGTCTCTCTACATGGATATATGAGTATATGAAATAAATGCAGATATATTTCTTGTAACATTGAAAATTGCTACAACCAACTCAAAAGCAATTTGGAAGTGTAAAGTATATCATCCAAAAAAAAAATCTATGGTATATTAAAACCCACTACAGCAAAGAACTTAAAGTTCTACACATGATAGGTTTACTGTATTTAAATATTCTAAGTCACAATAAATGAAAAATACACAAACATTTAATTTTACAATTCTATAATTGTCATCATTTATCTTCAAATTAGCTATGAGTGTGTTAGATTTACATTTATCACTATAAAAATCAAAATGCAATACTAACTATAATAATGAATATACTTCAGAAGAGTACATGTTGCTATTAATATAAGGTGCAAAATACTCAAAATAATTTAATATCAATTCATATAAATATACACAACATAGAAATGCAATAAACTGACCTTACCACATTTGAAATTATTCTAAAGTAATGGTTTTATTACTTTAGATCAAAGTGATGACTGATGATTATAGTTGATAAATAAAAGGTCCATGAAAGGAACCATTAGCAGTGTTCTAAAAATTGATCTTCCTGATGGCCTGGGGGTTAATTCTCTGCACTATCACAGTTCTGGCATGAATTTGATCCCCAGCCAGGGAGCCATACCACAAATGAGGCAGCAGACCTCTTCTATCTTGCCAACTGCTCACATTAGCAGTGTATTTCAGTCGATTTACCTGTTTTCCTCCCCACACTGTCTCAAATGAATCCACTCACACTCTTCTACCTCTGGCCTACACCCCAGTTCTTCTATGCAAAGAAATATTCAAACATACGTATATATATTCAATGCAAACAACTTGCATTTAGTTGTATCAAACATTATATTATTTACTTTGATGTAGAAAATAACAGCATTTGTTAATGTTTACATGGGCAAAATAAGGACAGGACAAATAACGGAAAATTAGAAAAAGAAGAGTAACTAAACAAAGTAACAATGAATTAAAATTACTGCAAATGTCAATAATATGAAAGTAGAAAACCAATAGGGAAAATCAAAGAACTCAAAATGAATTCTTTGAAAAGATAAATAAAATTAATTAGCTTGTAGAAAAGCTAACAAATAAAAAAGTAAAAGAGCACAATTTACTAACATCAGAAGTGAAATCAATCATTCACTACCAATTCTATGCCATTAAAAGGACATTAAAGAAATAATAGGAACTATTCTTTGCTCACAAATTTGCAACATAGATGCAATAAATGACTTTCTTGAAAACATTACATACTAAAAGGCATGAGGAAGGTAGACAATAGTTTTTGCCTATATATATTAAATGCACTGAAATGACAATTATAATGCCCCTAAAGTGAAAGTAATAGGTTAATTTGGATCCCAGGTAATACCTTTCAGACATTCAACTTAAATTTTAATTACCATTTTTCTACATACTCTCCCAGAAGACAGATAGTGCAATTATTTTCTAAGTTATATCATGAGATCAATACTATACTGATACCAAAACCAGACAAAAAAACATAAGAAACTATAGACCAATATCTTTTATATTTATAAATGCAAAATTCTCAGTATAAATTAAAAGTGAAATCTAACAAGGAATAAAAAGATTCATGCACCATGACCAATTGTAATCTACCACAGGCTCCAAGACTATTTCAACATCAAATATTACAATCAGTCTCATAAAAAGGCTATAGGAAAAAAAATTACATGATTTCATCAATAAAATGGGGAAAAGCTGTCAAAATAAATTATCCATTCATGACAAAATATTTTAGCACACCAGGAATAGGATTTCCTTTACATGAAAAAGAACATGTACAAAAATCTGCAGCTGACTATAACTTGTGGTGAGGGGAAAAAAATAGCAGCTTACCTGCTAAGATCAGAAGCAGCACAAAGATATCCCCTCTCATTACACCTATTCAACTTTACACTGATAGTTCTAATTAATATAATATTGTAATAAATGTAAATAAACAAAATAAAGGGCATATGGATTTTGTAACAAAAGACAAAGATTGGCTTTGTAACATGACTAAGAGAATAATACATCAAGAAATATATACTACTCATCAAATAATCAGTCACCAATGAAAGTGGAAAAATCACTATTCATAGCATAGAAATACAAAAGATTATAAGAGATTACTATGCACACTTATGCATTGATAATTTTGAGAACTTTGCAGAAATGTATAGATTGCTAGATCAACTTAATCTACCAAGACTAACCCAGAAAGAAACAGATGAACTGAACATATGAATCACAGCCATGGAAATTGAAATTATAACAAAAAATATTACACAAACAAAAACCCAGCATCAGATGACATTTCAAATGAATTGTATCAAACTTTTATAGAATAAGTGCTCATCATACTCAACATGCTCTTATTCTTAAACATAAAAAATATTATCTATCTAACTGTCTTTCTATCTATCTATGATTTATTGATATTAAATAGTTTTACACTATAAACATAATATTTTATAAATATCTGGACCTAATGTTGCAGGAATTGTCAATGAAAGAATTGAAAATCAGAAAGGGCATGAATGAAGTTGTTGGGCAGTAAATATACTCTGTATCGTGATGAAATTAGTGATTAAAAAGTTCCACATAGCAAAACTCAGCAAATGTAAGTTTTAATCACTAATACTAATGATTTAAATTATTAAACCAGCTTTTTACCTAAAACCTAGAGCTTTTGGCCAATATATAAAAACTGGTATATTATTTTTGTTAATCTTTCAGGGTGAAGGTGTTGAAATTAAGCTGGGTGCTGGATGTATTGGAATTTGTAGTTCCAAGAGACTACCCCTTGAGGCATCATATAGAATGAGTCCTTGTCCTGCTACCACACAGTGAAGATGTTAATTACCAAAAAATCATATATACTTGAAACTTAACAAATGCATACTCCCCAAGATCAGTTATTAAAGATAAATCAAAATAAACATAAAATAAAACAAAGAAAAAAGTATGACTAATTTCCATAGAAAGCTAGGAAATGAAAAAGAAGGAAAGGAACAGACTACTCTTTACAGATAATGATAATATGCAGAAACACATGATCACAACATATAAAAAATTTAAAAATGTCTCAAAATAATCCAAGCAAATGAAAGGACTATAGAACAGTATATCAGAGTCTAAAAAGCTCATAATGGGAGTTGTAAAACTCAGTAAAGGATTACACATTAAAATTTAAAATGTAGACTAAGCCACATAGCACATAATATCTTAGAGTGAAAATGAATAAATAATCAGAGTAATGGAGAAGGTTGGATAAGACAAAGTGATATATAAAATATATATATGAAGGTCACACCTATGTATAAAAGCAGTATAATAGGTAAGATAAAAGAGAATAAATACCAATTTTATGAAATTAACTGATAAAAGATATGAAATTTTACAATTTTAAAAAATACTCTGTAACTTTAAAAAATAACCCAGATCCAATAACACTTGAGTACTGGGATAATCAAAGTAATCTAAAAATAAATGAAAAAAGAAATAAATATTCCTAGTTGTCAAGGATAAAATATCCCACAACTTTTAAGAAAGAATAGTTAGAGTAAATCAACTTTTAAACAATGACATTTTTTTTCATAGGTCTTGTTATGACATAATTATCATTGTCAAAGGAAAGATAAGGTCTTCTAAGGATTTTATAAACAGACAAATTACTTTAGAATGTTAACATTAAAATAATGTTTATAAGTAGTTTTAAACATGAAACATGTCAAAAAACACTTGCTGAACAATTTATTTTAGAAAAAACTTCACATAATGAAAATATCTAGAGATGTATCAGCATCAAGACTAGTGGCAAGCATTAAATACACAAGAAGTTAATGATAATTATAAAGGAGAAATTTTTATAATGATTACATATTTCATAATGAAGAATTATCACAATTATGAAAAAATAGAGCATTAATCACAATAACCAAAAAGTGGAAAAACCCCAAAACCCTTGCTTACCAAAAGATAATTAGATAAATAAATGCAGTGTACTCATACAACTGAATAGTCTCATACTGAAGAGGCATAGAGTACTTAATCAGTATAAGTTTATTCTGGAGATGATGAAACTGTTTTAGAAACTGAGGTGGTGGTTGTACAATATAGTGAATGCCCTTAGTATTAATGACAATATAGTTCAGGGACCTTCTCAATATTTCCAGACAAATAGTTCAGAGTGTTATGGTATAAGTCACACAGTACCATTTATACTGTGGGTAATTGAGAGATTAGTACTATGCTGTGAAGTGATGGAGGGTAATGAATCATACATTATATTCCTTTCTCTAGGGAAAATGTGTAAGAAAATTTAACAGATGGAACTCAGGGAGGTAAACAAGATTTGGGACCACAAAGAATGTATCAATCAATATGTGTTCACAAGTTAAAGAGAGCCCAAGGCTAATTATGCAGTTAAGTGCTGTATCCAATGGGACCCCACAGTGGGATAAATATGTAATTACAGTAAAACATCATTTCCATATCTATTTTAAGATTTTCTAGTACATACCCATATCCAAACTGGACAATTTCAATTCAGACTAAGCATAAGTTGATACAAACAGTCCTATCCTCAAGTGCAAAAAGGAGGACAAGTTTATTGTATCTGATTTTTGGTGGCAAATGATATGCTCTAAGTAGGCAAATGATGTTGTGGGATCACAAAAGGAAAATAAATGAAAATATTTTAAAATCCTTGTAAATTCATTTTTGGACAATTTTTCTATGCAAGGTAATGGTCAGGGTTTACATGACATAAAGAAGAAAATTGTGATACTCTATGCTGCTCTTAATTATATTTTGTGATTTTTTAAAACAATAACATGATAAAAGGCATTAATTCCTCTTCTTGATAATCATGCATTAGTTTTACATATAATGAAACATAAAAATGTATCTATAATTGAAAAAATACCATGCCCATGGTCACATGGCATGCCACTCACTATAGAAGAGGCTGCCGTCACCAGATTTTAATATCTAGAACATCATTTTTGAGTGTCAGTGTTCTGACATTATCATAATTCTACCATGTTTAACAAGCTCCATAAACTTGTGAACAAGTTCGTTATGCTTTACTTACAGACAAGTGGCATAATACAGGGGAAAAATTCTCAAAAGTAATATACTGTTTTAAGGAAATAAAAAAACTAAAGTCTAGTCTCTAAAGATCAGCTGACTCACGTACATCATCTGACAGATGAAGAAAGTGAGATTCAGAGAGTATTCAATATATGCTTAAGGTCACAATATTTATTAGATCTCATTTAAGAAACTAGAATATAAATTTATATATATCACATATATAGATATAGATATATCTATCTATATGCATATATACATATATATATACATATATATATATAGAGAGAGAAAGAATATAGAGTCTTATAGACCATGGTAATGATTTTAATTCAGCACTTTTAATTATTATTCTAAAAGATTAATGTAATAGAAAGTAATAAGATAAGGCAAGAGTATGACTAAAATTTGGTTCCTTGAAAATCAACTGAATTGTAATTTATATTGTTTACTTTGAGGTATACATTCAATTTTCATTTTTCTGAATTTACAGGCAATATTTAACATGCAGAAATATGCTCATCGTCAGTGTAATTTCAACTTACACTTATGAATTGTTGAGCTTATTTCCAATGCAGATATATATGGTGGGAATAAAAGAAAGTAGATTTGGATGATTTTACAGCTTAGTATTACTCTTTTTTGTTTCGGGCTTTTTGAATGAAGTTATTTCTGGAGGCATACCTATTTTCACTGTTAGTGTCCCAAAGGGAAAAAAAAAAAATGCTTCAAATAACTGCATTATCACATTATCATTTAACCCGCATTTCAGTCCCATACTAAATGTTTTCTGCTTGTTCACCAAGGTAATAATATGCTTTCTGTTTTTCCATCCACCTAGCATTAAATAACTTCTTGTTTTCACTATGTACAACATTCATTTAGTTTATTGTATCTATTTTTACTACCCTTAAACAATTTGCTTTTGAACAATAGTGGATTCAAAACAATCTATCAAAACACTATAGTTAAAACCACTACCATAAGAAATACAAAAAATAATGCGTAGTCTGTAGTCAGTGAATACCTATTAGAAAATTTCAGTGGTAACTTCTGTACAAAATAAAAGCAATCAAGAGAAGTAGAAATCAAATGCAGATAGAAATGATCATATTTAATATATTCCAAATGTCTTTATAAAACAAATGTTATTTAAAATTGTCCTATAAATGCATTTATATTTTGACATGGAATAAGTGACATAGATCATCATATGCTGATGAACAGTGTGAGGTAAAGCATGATGTTAGAAATCATAAATTTTCAGGAAAAATATGACTTATCAATTCATCAGTTTCAGATCTCTATCTACACTTCACAAATGTTTTTTCAAGTGGTTGACTTGTCACTGATGAGACTGACAAGATAACATTTTGAACATCTAACATTGAAAGCCATCTTCTGATACTGCAATCTCCTTGATACTAATTTTTTATTTTTCCTTTTAACTCATCTTCTAAAATGAAAGATGATCAAGTTATGTAGGTTTTACTCTCCAATTCTTATGCATTGATTTTTCTTTTGCATACCAACTACACCTCCTTAAATAAAGATACTGTTAGAAATATAACTGATTTACAGTTGTCATTTATTGAACTAACTAAATAAAAATAAGAAGTGGCTATTCATATTAATCAGAACTTAGGTTGCTGACTAAGCTAGAGCAACAGGATAACATTTACTTGCCAGCTTAAAATAATAAATATATGTAACAATACAAAATACTGCAAGTTTTGCAATGATTATGGAACTTCAATAATCCAATATTATTGAAAAAAATGAGATAAGCCCATGATTGTTTCAGCTAACTGCCTGTCTTGAGATAAATTTGACCAATAAACTTGGTCAAGGTCCTTGGCCAGTGTTAGTGTTCCTGGCTGCCCTGTATCATATGTGAAAGGAGGGTGTGTTGAGAAAGATATTTTGTTGTCCTATATAGTTCCTCTACTTGAAAGAAAGAGTTAGTGACCAATTTTATGTTAATAAGAACTTTATATAAAGAAACCAAAATGACTGTGAAATTTTTAATTTAAGTTAGGAAACTGCAGCTAATTTAAAAGGCATTTGTAAAATTTTCAGTTCACCTTGAAAAACTGTTAAAGAAAAGTGATGAATGAAATGAGTTTTCGCATAATGAAAGGCAGAATGTAGTGGAGGTTATTTGCTGTAGTGGTATATCAATGAAGAAAACTTTCAAATAAAATTGATTTTGGATGCATGTAAATTTTCTGGTTGATATCACAAAAAGCTTTTCTTAAGTGGTCTTTTCATCATGTTCCAATTAAAAAGCTCTATCAGTGGCATCTCACTTGTTATTGTCGGAATTCATACTGATAAATATAAAGAAAACTGCATATATTATATCCATTTAGAGAACAATTTTAAAATTGAGAGCAAAATTTCTTTCATTTCACTGCAACTTTTACTTCAGATGCACTAAAATCAATTTGCAATCTGTATATCATTAAAGCATCAACAGTTGGAAGTGATGAAGCATAATTATCTTGTATTATAAAAGGCTGAATTTAGGCAGACCTATATTTGAATATTATATGGCATTATTTGGTACAAAAGGTCCATTTTACTTTTTTATTTATTAGTTTGTAATAAGTCAGTATACTTTCAATATTGAATAAATCCCTCAAATTTTGTTTGCTCTTCAGCCCCATTAATCAAGAACTAGCAACTCAACACACACACACACACACACACACACACAATTGCACATATGTAAAAAAGTACAGGAATTATATTTTGGAGATTTGAATGGCAATAACATAAAAATGTCAGTAAACTAATTAAATTACATAGGATGAAAGAAAGACCTAGAATAAAGCAAATATAATTAATGTAAATATAAAAACAACTTTAGTGATCAAAGCAAAGAAACTGAGAATCCACTAAGAAAAGGAAATAAAAGATTAATTTTGTATTTCAATTTATGATGAAAGTAGGGAAGAAATGGTTGGTCTTAAAAATACAAAAAGATTATATATCTTTATAGTGATAGAAGAGTCTTATCTTTATAGTAATGGTAGTTATATGAATCTACACAAGTAATAAAGTGGTATAGAAATATATATACCTTGTACCAGTGTCATGGTTATGGTTACACTATAGTCATTTAAAGTGTGACCATTGAGAGTAGGTGGGTTAAGAATATATAACCCCTCCAAACTATATTTAATATTTTCTATGAGTTGCAGTATTTTTAAAACTTTCAGTAAATTACTTCAAAATAAAAAGTTAATATGAAAGATAACAAATTTAGGCTAAAATAAATATTTAGATATTTGGTTTATACTTCAGAAAGGTAAACCATGTTCTGAATAAATGTAAAATCCAGCAAATAAATGAAGATAGTAATGCTCTACAAAAAATAAGAGAAAAGATTTTAAAAATGCATTTCCATTGAAACAATGCATGTGGGAAAATTTATAATAGGTGGCAGATAAGAGCAGTACTATATTTATTGTAATCGAATCAATTAATATAAATTAGAAGTTACTGGATCAATGCAGATTAAAAAGAAGTTGCTCAGAAATTAATGTTGTCATAAATATTAATGACACATATCTATACTTATAATAATAATATATTTAATTGTATATTTTAGTAGCAAAAATAAAAATTTTAAATATTTCTATTTTCCCTTTGTTTTACAACAATATTCATAGGTACTTCCACCAAAAATAATGCTCCAAAATTATTTCTTAATAGAGTTGAGGTTTGAAAAATCTAGAAATTTACTTAGATGCAAAAAATTTATATTAATTTAAATATAAAGTCTTTTTTAAAGATAAATTGTTTTAGGAGAAAGATGATTTACAATCTTATTAACATCAATGTTATTTCTGGTTATTTATATGACACATTGTACATTTTTGAAGTTTCTAGTTATACAACTATTGGAGTGAAAGATCTTTAAAGGCAATATACTAAATTACTACAACCCAGTAACATTTAATATTATACAGTTCAGTATTTAGTTACTTCACACTTTGTGATTTTGATTTACTTTTGCTTTTTATTCCTGTCTTGCTGCTTTAATTTATTAAATTTATTATTTATTGTTAATTCATCTTTATTTCTACTAATTTGTAACTAGCACCTAATTTTTATTTCTGTTAGCCTATTATATGTATTTTAAATATTAGCCGATAAGAAGTTCTAACTCCCTGATTAAGAATTTTAATTTTCTACATTATGTTCAACTGTTGGGTGACATCTTAGTTTCATCTCTTTATAATAGAACCTAAATTATATCACTAGTGTTTCAGTCATACAATTTTATATTGACTAACAAACTTATCAATGTCCTTACATAGTTCAATCTTGCACCTGAGTTCTTTCTTTGCTCAATGTTCCTGTATATTAAGAATGACCCTTAGAAAATTATTTAATGATATTATGACATAAATAGTCTCAAGCATATTGACTGAAATATTTTTATTGTGAACTGTTTTCAAATGTTTAGATAAATACAAAATTATTGGCTGACATTTATTTTCTCATATATTTGATTTATTATGCCATCAGAATATGAGACCCTGTTATTATTGCATATGATAGCTAACATTTAAATTCTTCAAATTTAAAGCCTTACAAGATATTGTAAATTTTTAAGGTAGTTGTATTTGAATATATTTGTTTAAAACCATCCTATTTAACATATATCCGTTCAGAAACTTTACAGGCTTTAAAATCAGCATCGTACTTATAAATTCAACCCCTTTCCCCATGTTCTCTTACTTCCATGAAATTGTTGAAGGACTCAGTTTCTAATTTAAATTCTGACTTCAATTTTACACTGGTAATCAACTTATGTATTTTTTAATTTCATTATACACTTAAAATTATGTTATATTTTATTTTCTATTTTAGAAATTTTATACCAAAATTGCATATTTTCAGTTTATTTAATCCTTTGTTTAATTAGAAACAAAATGAAGAAGTTAGTGAATGCTATTTGAAAAATAAACTATCTGGGCTGAGATATATATTTACATTATTTTACAATGATAAGAAAACACCCACAATTTTGAGAGAATTAAAATAGAAAAAGTGGGTAGGAACTGGAGACTATTGCTTTAAGTTTTAACAATATCATTTATATTATAGATACATGCATTCGTACATAACTATAATATATGCATGCTTTCATTTCCTGTTAATAACAAAAAAAATATTCTTCCAGTTCTCTCCATTTGTGTGTATAATCCAGACTCTATATCCATATATAATATAATCCACATATATATATATATATTCCAGACTATATATCCATCACAAGAGGTCAGCTATTACACAAATGTCAAGTAATTTTAGTAGAGAAATCAAGGGCATCATCATAATAAGCAAACTTATTATAGAGTGTATGTAGTGGTTTTGATATTTTTTTATTGTGAAATACTTTCAAATCATATTTGATGTGCATGTCTAAAACTATTCCTTCCAGGTTAAAATAGGTAAAAAGGGGAATATGAGTGGAAATTATATTTTATTTTATTTTTTGGAAAATAGAGTATTTCTGTAATTCTGCAATTCTGGAAAACAATTTCTAGGAAAATGAGGATAGAAATTATAAAGAATAAAAAATTAAATAGCATAATTTTAATAGCCAGTTGTTAATATACATTGCAATCCACAAGTAGTTAAGAAATTGCAGTTAATTTTCTTTTATTATGCATTTACATTGATAAAATAAAAAGTATGCCATTTAAAACACAAAAGAAAATGAAATTAATAATAATCTGTTTTATCTAACTGAAAATAGAAAACTTAAAATATTACAAAATGCTAGCAGAATATACAAGATAGAATGATGCCACGTTGGTTTTTGATGTCTTAAATGAACCAGTCATTTACACACACATGCACACACACACAAGAATGTGTGTGCACATAAAGAAATATGTGGGGCCTTCCTGGTGGCGCAAGTGGTTAAGTCATTGCACTATGAAGCTATCTGCAGCCTCTGCAGCATGAGATAGATCTCCACAGCAGAACCCTCCTGTTTCATCCACTATTCCCATCAGCAGTGTTTTTCAGTAGATCTGCCTGTTCTGCTCCCCTCTCTGTCTCTGTTGAATCCTTTCACCTCCCACACCCACAACTCTCGTCTATACCCCAGTTTTTGTATGTGTAAAAAAATCTCTGTTTAAAAAAAAAACATAACGTGCACAATAGTGACAACACAAAAGAAGATGAGGTGGTTTCACACACCTTAGATATGTTAGATGAGAAAAACACAGATACCGATGTGATGTTAGTCAGTTATAGCATTAGCATCTGTGTGACAGGAAGCAAGGGAAAACAAAGAAACCATTGATGCATGTTAAACTATGAAAAAGAAAAACTGATAGAAAACAGGATCTCTGAAAAGAACACAAGCCAATTTTAAAATAATAGCTGAGACCTGGAGGGATTTTTCAGTTTTCAACTTAATATGTGAGGTGATGTAGTCTCCAATAAAGATTGAAGGTGGTGAAACAGTAAGTCCCATAAACCTCCAAATTATTCAGTCAAAACTTCCTTCTGGGACAAAACTGGTGAGCCATCTCTATGTTCAGTGAGGGGCATATTCCTAATTGAAACAACAAGGAAAGTAGTGGCAAAGAAGAGGTACAATACCACTTAACTGGTAAGAAAGAATAATCCAGAACATGTCAGAAAATATGCAGATAGATTTTTGAAAAATTCATAGAAGGAAGAAAACCCCTAAAGTCACAGAGCTAGCAAAGCAAACCTTCTGCACTTTATTTTCTAAAAATTAAAAAAAAAGGCATGTGAAAAATGAAGAGAAACACATTATAATTGAATTATAGAGAGAACTACCATAAGGTAAACCAAATAAAGCACAGAAAGTCATGCTAGACCAGGGCACAATAAAGCATGCACACAGAGAGATTAAAAAACTATGCAGCAACTCTTCAAAACTAGTTCATTTCTACTCTGGGAAAGACACTTCAAGATAAAAGATCTTCAGGAGAAAATATTTTTTTTATAAAAGCTGATTTAAAAAATCTATTACCTAAAATATATTTAAAACTTAAAAAAAAAAAACAAAAACAAAAAACTGATCAAAACAAGGGCAAAATACCTTAACACACATCACCAAAGAATATATACATATGCCAAATAAGCTTATGAAGAATGTTCCTCATTATGTGAATATGTCACTAGGGAAATGCAAATTAAAATGAGGTGTCACTACACATGAATTAGAAAGTGCAGACTTCAGAACACTGACAATCCCAAATGCTGGTGAAGATGTGGAGCACAAGAACTCTTCATTCATTGTTGGTGGCAATGCAAAGTGTTATAAATATAAGTTGTTTCTTACAAAACTAAGCATACCCCAAAAAAAGATCAAATTATCTTGCTTCAAAGAAGTTGAAAAAGCATGCACAAAAATTTTTGAGAAGCCCAAAACACAAGAATTCTAATTTTCCTATTATTTGATAATTCAACAAATACATTTTTCATCTCTAGTAAAATATCTTTTGCCACATCCTAAATACCACATTCTAAATAGCCTGATATAGCATATTTATTTTTATGAGCTTGGTATATTTTTAAACAAACATTTATAAATTTAGAACTTTTTTGTTATTCATTACATTAATGTTTTTATACTTAATAGATATATGTGCTAATTGCGATAAATAGCTCATGCTCAGAATATCATTTAATTTTGTAAAAAAAATCAGTACTTGTTGAAGTAAAAGATAAGTACTTGAAAAAGTAAAAATTTTATTTACTGAAACCATTTGGAAAAATCAGTGAATAATCAACTAACAAAAGCATCTGAGAGTCTACCAAAATAAAAACTAAGTTTTCATCAAGAAGGCCATAGAAATACTAATATTGACAGACTTTCAAAGTGATAATATAAGTAAATATTTATGGGCCCTTCCTAGTGGTGCAATGGGTTAAACAAAGCACTACGAAGTAAACCACAGCCACTGCAGCATGAGTTTGATCCCTGCTGCCAGCCAAGGGGGGCTACCCACATGGCACAGCAGACTTCTCCTGTCTAACCTGCTGCTCCTCTCAGCAGTGTTTTTCGGTGAATCTTCCTGTTCTGTTCCCCACTTTGTCTCTGGTGGATCTTCTCATCCCCCCACACCTCTGGCCTGTGCCCCAGTTCTTGTATGCATAAATAAATAAAATCTTTAAAAAATAACATAAGTAAATATTTATGTATTCAACACCAAATTATTTTAAATGTAAATTAATAATGTGTTTTTTATGATAATAGGAATATCAGGGAATCATTAATCCATAATGGTTAGTTATGAGACATTCGCAGATACAAAGGAAGCACAGTACAATAAAAGATCATACTAGCCATAAGAAACAATGGATGCTAAAAGAGTAGAATGACTGTAAGAAAAATAAAATGTCAAACAAAGCCATCCTTCAAAAAAAATCACAAAGTAAAGCTATTCTTAACAATAGAAAAATGTGTTGTAAAATAAAGCATTTGCTTTAGTGGAAATAATAGCATGGTCTCTTTAGTATAAAATGAGATAACACTCTATACTCAATCAAATCTATACAAAGAACAGTGAATAATAATAAAGAATATTCACTATACATATATGTATTTAATACTTCCTCTATCTTGCTGCTAAAAATTTTTTAAAAAGGAATGATCAAAAAAAAATGTAGATTTAGTAAAATAGTGAATTTATGAATAGAGAAAGAAAAAAGAAATTGGAAATTTTTCTTTCTTAAACATCAGGTTATTCTTCCATTCACTATTTCTGAGTAGCTAAACATTGCAAGACCTTAATGAAAAATGAAGGAAATATTTCAGAAGAGATATATTTATAAAAGCAAAGAAATTAAAAGATATATTTTAAAAATCAAAGAAATAAATTGAAAATACTAGGAATGTATGCACCCTATCAAGGAAGATTTTAGAAAGGGATTGAAATTGTGGTATGGCAGGATGCATTATCAAATGTGTCCTCAACAATATTTCCCATTCCACAAATTCTTCTTGCAATGTGACTTTGAATCCCATTGAGAGGTAGTGTCTATGACTCCCTCAGGATTACAAAATCCTTCCCAGGATTTTAAAATAAATCCTGGGATCTTGTAACATCCTGCCTGACCAATGGAGTGTGATGGAAATGGTTTCTGAGACTACATCTTAATAAACAACTCAGGGCCTCCGGGTGGTGCAAGGGGTTAAGCATATCACTATGAAACATCCACAGCTGCTGCATCATGAGTTTGATCCCTGGCCAGGGAGCTGACCCACATGGCATAGCAGACCTCTCCTGCCTTGCCTGCTGTTTCCCTCAGCAGTGTATTTCAGTTGATCTGCCTGTTCTGTTTCCCGTTCTATCTCTGGTGAATCCTCTAAACCCCCAAACCTCTGGCCTGCAGATTTTGTATGCATAAATAAATAAATAAATATTTAAAATAAAAATAGAATAAAAATAAACAGAGCAGCCAGGACTGCTGTATGCTAACACACACTTTTGAAAACACAAGAAACATGTAGATGTCTCATTAGTCTGAGCCCACTATACTGCAAGGAACCAATTCAAATTAGGCCATGTGGAGAGACCATATGTCTAGGACCTTAGATTGCATTAAAATGCATAAAATCATTGTTTTAAATTGTCATTTTTTAAAGTTACATGACAGAAACAAGACTGACATGATGAATGGAGCCTTCTTTTAAATTTTAATAACTCTTGGAAGAGTAGAGAATGGGTGTTGGAGAGCATGGCAGGGCATTATGAAGAATTGTGGGCACTTCTGTGGTAGGAAAACTATGGTGACTACATCTGAGAGGAGAAATCCTGTGTGTGAAAAAATGAACAAGGATGTTTTAAAAATAATAATAAATAAATTCTAAATCTTCAGAAACTTGCAGTATTTATAAATTATTTTAAATTACTACGTGTGGACCTCCCTGGTGGCACAAGGGGTTAAGGAGCAGCACTATGAAGCTATCCACAGCCACTGCAGCTGGAGTTTGATCCCTGACCAGGGAGGTGACCCACTTGGCACAGCAGACATCTCTTGTCTTGCCCACTGCTTGCTTCAGCAGTGTATTTCAGTAGATCCAATAGTTCTGCTCCTCATTCTGTCTCTGGTGAATCCTCTTACCCCCGCACTGCTGGCCTGTACCCCAGTCCTTGTATTCAGAAGTAAATAAAATAAACCTTAAAAAAAAATACTAAATTTTTGTGCTATTTCCCTACCTCATCTTATTTTTATATAATTAGAAACTGCATGATTTAGAGTACATTTTATAAATTATAATTTGAAAAATACACTTAAGAAATTTTTATAAAGCTGTGACCTTATTTATATTAGTTTGTAAGATAGACCACCATAATTTGTTTTTATGCAGTATAATTTTTCTTCCTATATTTTCCCTATGCTCTGTGAGTAAAACTTAGCAAATGATGTAAAAGATATAAATCTGCAATTACCTAAGTTTCCAATGTAAATCAGGAAAGGAAAGAAAACAACCGACATTCTTATTTATATTTTATGCTGCATCTAGCTCTGTGGTGGCAGAGAATGAGGAAAAACCTATAATCTAAAACTATATATAATATATACTGTTATATATGTAACTATATATTATATATACCTGCAAAGCTGTAACAGTGCATCTAGATATTAATCAATAAAACTTGTTCAATTAATGAATGAGACAATGAATACTATCCTTTTGACATAATTCACTAGCCATTGCAAGATGTGGCCTCAAGTTAAAAATGATTTGTAAGTAATCAGCTCATGCTCAATGAGCCGAGCTCAAAAATGTTGAATCTAACAGATTTAAATATAAATAACTCTTTTAGGTTTTACAGTCAAATGGAGGGTGTTACAATTATACTCAAAAAAGAATGTTATTAAGTTGTCTAAATATATACAAATGATTCAAAAATCATAAATAATAAAAATTTCTCAATTCTCATGTTCTATAAAGATATTGAAAAAGGTTTTATAAATTTTAGTTGTAAATATGTATTTTATTTTCTCAGCTTTGATTCTTGAGACAGCAATTCAAATGATGGATTTATGGGTTAGATCAAGCTTCAGATTTGTCCTTTTCACTGTAAATGAAAAAAGCAATTTATGCTAAAAAACATACTTAGATGTCACACAAGAAACTGCAGTTTTAACCTTATCTTATGTTTGATTAATGAGCATAAATTATTAATATATATAAGCCATCATGCAAATATTACGTTTAAGAAGTTTATTCATTTATCTTAAATGAATTTGTACTTTAAATAACGCTAAATGTAGAAAAGTAAAAGTATTTTATGCATCATACACAGTGCCCAATTTATAGTGCAAAAATTTAGATAGTGCAATGTACTCTGTGCTGTAATTCCAGTAAAATATTTATTTTATTAATTTGTCTTTTCTGATATCTTATTTAACTGTTAGTTTGTAATTTTAATATCTTAGATCTGCTGGATTAAATTAAAAAGCCTATTAAAATTACATCACTTTATTTTCTTCATTATATGACAACTAGAAATTTTAAATACATGTGACTTAGATATTTCTCTGGTGCACAACTATGATGTCTCTTCCTTCTTTATCACAAGATTGTTTAGAAAGGTTACAGGATGCCAAAGTTGATACTCAAGTGCCTATGTCACAGTACATACCCAGTATAGGCTATTTCTTCTTCTTTCCATTATTTTTCTCCAAAGTAATTATAATGATAATGAGCAAGAAGAAGAGGAGAAGGAACAAAAATCAAAAGAGAAGGAGAACAAGTATATGAGAAAAAAAATGGGTATTGAAACACTAACACTTTGATTTACAGGAAATAACTTATATGAAAATAAGTATCTCCTTCCTACACCCCTGAAGCAAAAGTTGTGGTGCTGGCTGTTGCCTCCTATGGTAGAGCTTGCTCTGACAAAGGGCAACATTGCCTCTGCAGCCCCAATGAAGCTGTTGCCCTGGGCAGTGAGACAGGCATCACTATTGACCACCACCATCAGCAGCCTCTGCCTGCAGATTGAGCCACAGAGGAGCACTGGTGGCAGTAGTAAAGCTGCTGCTTGCATTGCCAATAAGAAGTACTCTGTGGCTGAGCAATGAAGGCCTAAGGGAGTGGCTTCTGGAACTTAAATCCAGTGTGAGAATTGGCAGGCCATCAAGGCCGGCCAGTGCCAAACTCAGTGTAGCACCTTGCAGTATTCTACTGTGGGGTGGCCGAAGTGCTGCCCAGCTGCAGTGCTCTGGGTGGCCAGTGGGGAAAATCCTGCTCTGCTGCTCCCTGCCCAGACCTGGCCAGTGCCCAAGGAAGGGGCTGCCCTAGGCAGTGACTTTGGCTCTGGTGTGAAATCAGCACTGCTTTTCCAATGTCTGGTGCTGCTTATGCTGCTGAGGGAAAGAAGCCATGCTGCCTGGCAGCTTCTGTGGGGCTTGGGTTTCATAAACACCAAGGATCTAATGTCAGCCAGCTCTAGGGACCAGGGTGAAATCTGGCGGAAGTTCTTTTTTTTTTTTTTTTTTTATTAGTTATATTTGACATCATTTGTAGTCCCCAGGGGGTACCCACCACCATTTCACCCGTGCACCATCACCTC
>JAGFMF010011502.1:1122193-1201153 GCA_019455555.1 Galemys pyrenaicus
GTTATAATTGCCCAATTCCTTGAGCTTATTCTTTATTGTTGTTGTTGTTCTTTCATATTCCTCCTAATAGTGAAGCCATCCTATATTTTTCTCTTGTCTGGCGGAAGTTCTTATCCCCACAAAAGGACAACGAGGTTAAAACCTAAATAATACTGGGGCTTTATATCTCTAACTAAAGAATTTGAGATTTCTCCATGTTGTGCTACTCTTAAATTTCTACTTTTGGCATTAATTCCATCAACATAGGAACTTATCCTAGATGGAATATTTTAATTATGATGGTACTTAATATTACCCATGACTTTGGAGTCATTTTATGTGATCTGTTTCACATATGAATATTGAAAGTTCAAGTTCATGGTATTTTCTATTTCATTTTATAGGAAATGCATTCAAAAATAAAACCTGGATTTCAAAATATTAAAGAATTTTAACTTTTCTTATCAGCGTTATAGCTTTGCACTGTTGCTATGAGATCAATTTTTAAAGAAATTGAAAATGCCAATCAAACACAAAAGCTTTGTGAGTAAATAAACCTTCCCTGGGGTCTCAGAGTTTGTACAAAAAAGCCTTCTTAGCCTTCTGAGGTGTGGAAATGTAGACAATATTAAAACCGGAAATGCACTTTCCTTAAAAAACATTTTTACTCTTCACATTACATGAGAATAGGAACGGTAGTGACATGTTTAGTTTCTTTCTCTGGTCAGTAGTGCTTTTGAGAAAGTAATAAAATTTATCTATCGGAGATGAGAAACTGGTCACAGAATAGACAAGCTCTCAGGATACATCCCAAAGGATCAGAAATCCTGGACAAAGTGTCTTACTAAATATTTACTTACATTTCAAAGAGAAATGATAGGAATTTGGAAATGGTTCTAGGCTGTAAAAGTCCAGAGACCTAAGAGCTATACCTTAGCTCCAGGAGAGTCTTTATTTATATTCCAAAAGGTAGAAATTAGGATGCAGTCTCATTGTTTCTTATTAAAAGGGGAGGTGAAAAGCTGATTTTCCCTTTATATGCACAGTAAAATCATTTCCCTCACCTTTCATCAATGGGGTATCGAGTTAGTCATGTATGTAATATGTCCATGAGCTTCATGACATAGATTGAAGGTTAAGGAATGGTAACTGAAGGATGGTAGGGGGGTATTTTTTCTCTGAAGTGATAAGAAATCTGCCTCTGACCCAAAACACTTCATGCAAATAGTCTACATAATTTTAATATAGAATATTAAAATTCTAACAGGTTTCAATTGCTATCTTCTCAGAAAATCCTCTTAACCAGTTCTTGAAACCTAATGCTACACTACTCATTTATTGCTCACATAACTCTACATATAGTCTTTTATATTTTGTACAGCCTACGAATTATTGGTTGCACAGCCCATAAAACTATTGCTGAATGTGACTGCATACAAAGTGAAACATAAAAAGCCAAAGGAAAAACAAGATGTTTCACATTGTTAACTTGATAAGCTGTTTCTTCTGGTTCCATGTTTGCTAATCATGCACTTGGAAATTACGGAATTTCATACTCTCCTACCTTTGTTGATACTGAATCTTTACCTAAACCACCCTCCTACACCATTATTTAGCTTTTATAATATGCCAAGTATGTTCATATTCTTAAGTCTGTTATTTGCATTTGCATATAAATGTGATGCTGAGTACAACTCAATGCACAAAGTATTTCTAAGTCTACTTTCCAGAGAGAATCCAAAGCTTAGAAATATTACTTTCAAATATTTCATAACAAAGTGAGAAACCCAAGCAACGTGATTCTAGACAAAACTTTTAAATACTATGTCACAATGGCAAACTTGTGAAACTCAAGCTTCTTGTCCCATTGATGAGCCTTTCCTGATTTTCTAATCTAATGAAAACACCTGCTGCTATGCCTCTCTACACATTACCATCCTTACAGTATGCACCACATGTCTAATAACTTATGTACACACACAGTTACACATTTATCAGATGCTAAGTATATCAGGAATGTAAGAAAAATAAGTTTATCTTGGCTTTCTTAAAATGTATAGTTTAATAATTACATGGTATTTACTTATTTGAGTATTTAAGTAAGATTGTCAGGTAGCTCTAAAGGTAAAATACAAGAGAAAGTAAATAAAAGGGAGCTATTCTGATTTTAAAGAGTGTAAGAGATGATAAGAAATGTGCTATTTCACTTCGAATTTCTAATTGGAACTATGATAATTCTCTGAGGAAATAATTTCTTTTGAAATCTGGAAAAAAAAGTAAATTAGTTAGAAGTTGTATCTACTAAGGGGGAGTTAGGAGTGATGTACCGAATATTCAGACTAGGGAATTCCAGCACTTACTATGGGTGTCATATCAATAGCATGTGACTGGGAGAGTGACATAGAGTCTCTTGCCTTCTCTTACTCTACACTACTACCTTGTTTTGAAAATAAAAGCAATATTATACTTAACTGTTTACTCACTGTCTAGCAATATACTTAAATAACATATTTAACTATCTGCTGAATAATTGGTTATTCTGAAAAAACTCAGATACAAAGATCATCTCTTCTTATGAACTCAACCCTATTGCTACTACATTACAGCCTTGTTGAAATGTAAATTATTCAAAAGTTCTCCATTCAAAACTTTCCTGCAGCTAATTAAAAATAAAATATTTTCTTCCTGGAAACTGAAAGCCATACACCTGTACTGGGATTTCTATGTGATGTGCACTGTGCCAGCTCTGACTGTCTAGGGATGGGTAACAGAGAACTCTCTTGTTAAGTGATCTAGAATAAGTTAACAAACAATAAATCTGGAGGTGGTTTTATGGGGCATTTGGCCCATATATTTAGGGAGTCCTTTCTTGTGCTCACTGCTTAATAAGCCAGGATGCTTATTTCCTCAAATATGAAGAAACATAAATGGAAATAAGTTTGTTATTTTCATTATTGTTTATCTGCATTCTGCTCCCACCCATTCCATTGCTAGTGCTTCCTTTAATTAAGATTAGGGACGTAGCACTGCTCTTGGGGAGAGTGTGTGGTCTGGTAGAGAACGAGATAAATTTTAAATAATTTAAAATCTGTAAATCTTCTTAAACACTTAACAAACTCTCTGTGTCTAGGGAAATATTAATGAGATAAGCACATCCTCAAACTGCTTTGTTGAATCTAAATGCACTTGATTCAATTTATGTATTAAGAATTATTAAAAATCAGGAATTGAAACCACTAGAATGGATTTAGACTCAACAAAAGAACATTTGTCTGAAGATATTAATGTCTTTAGTGTTTTATTTTCTGTGTAGTGTATTTGGGGGTTTTTGAAGTTTCTAAATTTTCTCTAAAATGCAATTGCAATAGCCAAGCAAAACTATTGCAATTAAAGAACATCTTTAACAATAACAGTAATTAATCTGAAAAGTTATTTGTCTGTACCAATACATTTCGGCAGTGATTTTCCCCCCTTTTAGCCTGTTATAAAAAGAAGAACCTATGATTTGATAATGTAGGTGATTCAACTCAATGTATTCATGATGACAAGTGGTAAAACAAGTTTCAAAATCACAAATATTGCCAATGTCAATGACATACATTTTGGTTTAGATCAGAATTTTTATTTCAAATGAGTATCTAATGAGGAGTAAAATCTCAAAAAATTACATATGTATAATATATCTAATATCTTAGCCCACATGCATAAGAATGCAAACTGATTTTTTTTGGAAAAAGCAGGTTCTAGTAATCCAAGAGTGCCTAAAATAGGGAATGGTAACACCACACCATTTCCTGTGTCTGTCATTGTTGATATTATTTAATTTGTCTGTCAATGTTGATATTATTGTTACTTCTTCCTGTTTGCATTGGCTGGATTATCACTATTAGAACATTTGATTTAGTATTTAGTATGTGAATTGCCTTAATATGCAACTTACTCTTCCATTTAACAGTTCTCTAAATTGCTTAAGACTACCTACTTCATTGTACAGTGTTATACAATAGACATTTCAAATTGAGTTTTCAAAAAACATGAAACAAACTTTTTGTTTCCTTAAATCTTTCTCTATTTCAAGAAATATTTCTACTTTTTTTGATCAATAAATAAGGTTCATCTTGACTTCTACTTTGCACTCAAATCCCAGATTCAGCCAATCAAAATGTGATATATTTTATATCTTTAAACTGCACCCTGACTATGCCCTCTATTTAGCTTATTTATGACATCCTAGTTAGCATAAAACTCTCACTTGGATTACTTTATTATTTTCCATACCTGTTTTTTTTCTGAGTCATCTTACATTCTTTTTGTTTTTTTTTTAAGATTTGCTTACTTATGCATATGAGAACTGTGGTACAGATCAGAGGTGTGTGTTGGGGATGAGAGGATTCACCAGAGACAGAGTGGGGAATGGAACAGGCAGAATAACTGAACCACACTGCTGAGGGGAGCATGTGAGGGGAGCAATGTGAGGGGAGCAGTGGGCAGGCAAGAGAGGTCTGCTTGTGATATGTGAGTCATCTCCCTGGCCAGGGATTGAACTCATTCTGCAGTGACTACACATGCTTCTGAGTGTGTTGCTCACCCCCTGGCATCACCAGGGAGGCCCTAGTCTTACATTCTCATAAAGGTATACTACACTCAGCACCCAAACATCATATTATTCTGTTTTCCCTTGTTCCAAATCTGCATTAGCTCTCTATCACACAAAGTGTAGAATCCCAATTCTTTAACATAAACTAGAAGTCCATTCACTCATGTCCCTGCATTTTTTCCAATGTCATTTTTTTTTACTCTATACCCGTTCATGCTGTTATGAAACCCACTGAGAAACACACTGGGAAATCTTTTAATCTATGGCATGTGAAAATATTTTTCTACTACTCAGAAAACTTTAGCTCTGATTGTTAACATGACTTGTTCCCATGTTTGCTTCTTGTCCTTATTCAATAATATTCCTTAGAGACATCTTCTCTGAGAAAAGGTAAGTCCCTATAACTAAGACAAAATAGTCGTCCTATTTTGTATAGAAAACATAGTAGTATGGACTGATACAATCTACTCTAAAATTCTTTGGATTAAATAGAAGGAAAAAAAATCTTCCTAGGATATTTGGGTTTTCAAACAAATTCTCAGGGACTTTTCCAAAAAGTAGTAATAAAATAGAAGAGAAAAGGCAATACCACACAAATCATATAAATTATTAACTAATATCAGAGCCTAAGATAAGCAGAATTGTGAGGAATCTGGACACATATAATATTTAAAGAATATGAAGGTAAACTAAGGTGTCAGAAAATGACCTCAGCTTTGTGAAGTGCAATGCTGCCCTTATTGACAGGTCCAAGTATGTACCAGGCACCCAAGGACCCTGCTATTACTTAACAACTGAAAAATCACATTTAAGGGAAACTAAAAAAACATATTCACCACCATCACCACATACCTCCCCACACACAATACAAGATTAATATCCATGCCTTCCAAACTATGTAAGTGCATTTTGAGAAACTCAATCTCACTAAACTTTCACACAATGCATTCTCATATTTACAAGAGAAGAATTAAGAGCGTCTCACTGGTGGCACAGGGGTTGAAGTTGGCACTTTGAAGCTATCTGCAGCCACTGTAGTACAAGTTCAATCCCCCACCATGGAGCCGATCCACATGGTAGAGCAAACCTCTCCTGTCTTGCCTGCTGCTCCCCTCAGCAGTGCATTTCAATAGATCTGCCCATTCTGCTCCCTACTTTGTCTCTGGTGAATCCTCTCATCCCCAACACTCTGACCCTGTATGCATAAAAATAAATCTTAAAAAAAATCAATTAGACATCTCAGTGAGAGGTCGAGTATACTTAATCAATGCTACCAGTTTTTTTCTTGGTGTTGACTTCTTTCATTCAATATCCATGAACGACTATTTATTTTTCTATTACATATGCTGTTAAGAATATAGAAAAGAATAAAACAAAATATTCTTATAGTTTATAGTCTAATTTCTATAAATGTAGAAATATCAGAATTTTGAAATATTAAGTACAAATAAATATTCATAGCAATGGTGCATATTATATCATTATATCCAAAACACAAGGAAGAAAAAGAACATCAAGTAAAACCACTGATACATATCTATACTTTTTGAGCATATTCAGTTTTGTTCTACAGAGCTGAAGCATTCACAATTCAGAGATTAATCCAGGGTCTGTATGTCCTATTCAATGATTATTTAGTAAACATTGCTGTAAAATTCAGTAAATTTGATGTATTATATCAATCCCCATAAGCATAAAAATGCATGAGTGAATTATATTACTTTATTTTCTATACATATAGAAAAAAACTGCAATATTTATATAAGAATCATCTATCTAGGTTTATTTGATCTCATTATCTTATACCTAAATTTGAATTTTAACATTTGCTCCTCTCAAAAAAGTGTTGCAAAGAAAAATTTAGTTTATAGAGTATATTATTATACACACATCTATTTCCCTAAACACTGTACTAAATAATTAATAAACTAATGAATTCTGCAACTAGAAGAGAAAGAAATCAAGATTAAAATCCTCTTTACTATCACATCAATAATATTAATGAACTTAGAGTTAACGTAAGAGGTGAAGGTCTATACAATGGATCCTATAAACTGATGTTAAAAGTAACAGAAGACAGTAGAAAGAAATTAAGATGCTCCCTGTTCATGTTTTAGAAGAATTAACATTATTAAAATGGGCAATTTTAACAAATTGCAATATACTGATCCAAAGTCATACCTACCAACATTTTAATAGCATCCTTCAAGGAAATAGAACAAATATTACTGAAGTTTATATGAAATACAAAAGACCCCCAATAGACAAATCAATCCTCACACACACACACAAAGAAGTATAATGGTATCACACTCATATTTCAAACCACAGTACAAAAATATAGCAGTTAGAACAAAATGTTATTGGAATAAAATGGGCATACAGGCCAATGGAATAGAATTAAGAACCAAGAAATAAACTCACACTTATATAAATAGTTTATCCATCACAAGGAACTAAGAATATACACTGGAAAAATGAAAGGACCTCTCGGTAAATGGCATTAGGAAAATTGGAATGCCACATGCGAAAGATTGAAACTAGGCCATTAGCTCACACCATATACAAAATTTTAAAAAGTTTGAATTAAAAAGTCATGTAGCTGAAACCTGAAACCACACAATACAGAAAACAGTCAAAATACTCTTCAACATTGGTTTCAGAGATGCATTTGGGGATTCTACTCTTATGGCATGGGGAAAAAATAAAAGTAACAAAAATAAACTACATCAAAGTATAAAACCTTCTGCAAGCAAAATATACTCATTAAAATGAAAGGGTATCCCACTAAATGGAAGAATATATTT
The DNA here is from genome assembly GCA_019455555.1 of Galemys pyrenaicus. NCBI lineage: Eukaryota > Metazoa > Chordata > Mammalia > Eulipotyphla > Talpidae > Galemys > Galemys pyrenaicus. The sequence goes on from JAGFMF010011502.1 coordinate 1,129,577, forward strand.
GCCCACATTATATCTGACAGGGGTCTAATAGCCAAGATAAATAAAGATACTCTGCATTTCAAAAAAAAAAAATTAAGCAAACAATTCATTTAAAAATGTGCAGAAGGACTAAATAAATATTTTTTCCAAAGAAGGCACACAAATGCCTAATCAGTGCATGAAAAATTGCTTATCACATCATCACAGAAATGCAAATCAAAACCACAATGAGATAACATCTGACAACTGTGAGAATAGCCTCTACTGAAAAATCCAGAAATAACAAGTGTTGTCAAGGATATGGAGAAAAAAAAAAAACAAAAACCTCATACACTGTCCTAGAGAATGTAGACTATTCCAGCCCTTTTAGAAAACTGTATGGAGATTACTGAAAATTATTAAAAATACATCTACCATGTATTCTGCAATTTCAGTCCTAGGTATCTATCTGAAGAATGCAAAAACATTAGATTGATGGATAGATGTACTCCCTCATTTATTGTAACACTACTGACAATAAGCAAGTTATGAAAACAATCTAAGTGCCCAAAGACAGATGAGTGCGTTAAGATGTGATATATATACACAAACACACAAAAAAAACCTACTATTCTGCTACAACAAAAGATGAAGTCTTACAAATTTCATCTACAACATAGATGGAACTGAAGCAATTACCCTAAGTGAACTAAGTCAGATGGGACAATATAAACATTAGATATTTAACTCATATGTGGAATATAAAGAAACAAAACATAAAATCAGACAACCCCCCCCCAAAAAAAAAAACCACACCTAGAAACCTGACTATAAAACTGAGGTTACCAGAAGAAGAGAGGGAGGACTCCACCGTCAAGGTGAACTGTGGGCCCTAGGAAAGTGTGAGCTGCTGGCTGGGTTGTTGGAAGCCAGAATCTCCATGACCCCCTTCTAGAAATGATCCGGACACAAGGAGGACTTGGCATGCAAAGGTTAAAACAGGCATGCAGGGGAAGAGACCAGCAGCCTACAGAAACTCTGAAACTCAATTAATCCATCTATAGCATCAGTATCCTTGTGGAGTCCACCATAAGTGTTGGACTTGGTCTGGCCACCAGCTTCTGTTCCAGAAGGAGCATCCAAAAGAGATGTCTGCCAGTACCAGTGGCACAGTGGCTGATTGCATAGGACATTAAGAAAAAAAAACAATAGGGAGAAGGAAAAACAAAAATAATCAAGTAAGGCCCTTGGGGAAGGACACCCTAAAAAGAAAAGAAAATCAGCCCCCAGAGAAATCAGCAACAATGACATGGAAGAACTTCTCTGCCTGCCAGATAGAGAATTTAGAATCACCATGATTAAAAAATATAAAGATGATAAAAGGAAAAGAGTGATATGAGAATATAATTAATGAACTGAAGAATGAAATTGAGTCTTTAAAGAAGGAAATTCAGGATATTATAAGATTAATGGAAGAGCTAAATAACTTTGGCAAAAACAATGAAAACAGAATTGATGACATGGAAGAATGAATCCATACTCTCAACAATATAGATTTTATAAAAAATGTAAAGGAAAGAGAAATACAAAGGAAAAAAGAATGAAGAAAAACATTGAGAACTATGACACATGAGGAAAGGAATATACAACTTATAGAAATCCCAGAAAAAATGAACAATGATGTAAAATATATATAAATAAATGATGTAAAATGATATAAATGATGTAAATATATATAAATAAATAAATGATGTGAAATATATATAAATAAATAAATTACATTTTAAAAAAACCTGAGGCTACAAGAGAGGAAGGAAAAGGTGAAAAGGAAAGGGGGATATAGTACTGTGGACTGTGATGGAGGACTGTGGGTGCCTAGGAGGTTTGCGTGGTATGGTAACATAAACTAAGTAAGTAAGATCTTATGCTTCTGAATCATATAAAATGTTGAGTACCAGTGTAATCTTAATTTAAAAAAATGCAAATTATCAGAAAAATTGTTAATCATAATTAGAAACTCTGCATTCCCTGTATTAATAGATATGGATCGGAAACTCAAGCATCAGCAAGTTCTGTTTCAACAAGTTCTCCAGGCAATTGTGAAATGCATTTTAGGCCCGCCCCGGTGGCGCAGTGGGTTAAGCAACGCACTATGAAGCAAACTGCAGCCACTGCAGCATGAGTTCGATCCCTGCCGCCGGCCAGGATGGGGGCCCACATGGCATGGCAGACCTCTCCTGCCTCGCCCACAGCCCTCCTCAGCAGGGTGTTTCTGTCAATCTGCCTGTTCTGCATCCTGCTCTGTCTGGTGGATTCTCTCACCACCCCACACCTCTCGCCTGTACCCCAGTACTTGTATGCATAAATAAATAAATCTTTAAAAAAAATGCACTTTAATTTTAAAGTCACTGACATTAGGTATAAGCAGATGCAATTTAACTTTTAATATTAACTTAAATTTGTAAAGCATTGGTAATTTTATATTTGTCTTTTGTTAAATGGAATAATAAATGTTGGTTATATAAAAAATATATATACATACCAGTATCAAATTATTGTAGGTCAACATGGTTACATTTTAGAACTGTTTGTTGTTTTTATAGTAAATAGATTGAGCTTTGATTCAGAGCTACTCTATCAATAAATAAAAGGTAAAATTACTGTACTGAAAGAGACATTGTAATTGATGTTTTTAACCTATAATTTGCAATATTAAGGAGGTAATTATAAGAAAAATTATTCACTTTGTTAGAAGATAAATTCTTATGTACATTACCTTCTGAAATTATAAAAATAATTTTAATTTCAATGCCATTTAATTGTTTATTCTATCCTTAATTCTCCAGATAACCTTAAATAGCACATTCTATAATTCTTATACTTATTACTCACTGCATGAAACCCTTGATGTTTTTGAGCCTACAAGTTCCCAGATAGTTGAGCAATGCACAAAAGAGCAGCTTAATGCATGGAACATATAATGTGTGTAGAGAGGATATTTATTTTGTCAGTAAATAAAATAATGGTGAGCAATGACTTTTACTTCTCTCAAAGGAAATATAAAGAAATAGAGTTCCATTAAATATTGGACACATATTTAATTATGGATAAATAAGCAGTGGGTCACCTAATTTTTAATATAATTAAAACAATAAATCAACGACATAACACATAGAAAGATGAAAAACATTATCTGCTACTTTAGCAGATAACTGTCTTTTTCTTTTTTTGCTAAACTAATTATAAATGTAGAAATGTAATTAGGAAAGGTTGCAGATCTAGGTGGTGCAGTCAAACTCTTAGAACTCAAATTGTCACTCTTTTGGAAAAGCACTCATTCAGAACTACCATTTTCTTTATTCATTAAAATATTGTTTTATCCTAATAATGACTAGCAGTCATCAGATACTAGAACTAAAAATATTAATGGACAAGCATGGCTGTTATTATTATAAAGAATGTTAAAATTTTTGAAGGTGCATAATATAAATCCTATAATTAGAAGGGAAATGGAGAAAGGGGATAGGCAGGGATTCAGGAAAGGTAACATAGAGATGACATTTGCCATGAGGCAGACAAAATGAAAAATGGACTGGTACCAAAGTACATTTAAAAAGTTGTGTGAAACAATTGTTTTTAATTCAGTGTAGAATGTTGCCACCAAAAGCAAGTACCAGTAGATGAGAGATAAAGAAACAACAGGTGAAGAAGAGACTTCAAATATTCTGATGGCCTAGAATCACGCTACAGTAATAGCATATTAGTCAACTTTTTAGTCAGGAAAATAACTCAGGAGTACATATTAAAATGATCCTTAGATAATATACATAGGATCAGATGATAATAATCCTGGAAGTAAGAGAATAGTTTAGTATAAAATAAAGAGCTCCTAAACTATGACAGAAAGGAAATAACTACTCACAGAATAGCAATCAGCTTCATTTTTAAAGAATTTTGGAAATATTTTGCATATGAAAATGACTTGTGTTTGGGTGCTAGAGCAGTAACTTTGTATTTGTTAGGAAAGGATAAAATAGTTAAACTAGTTAAATTTGTTAAACTAGTCCTCCAACTGCTTTTTTTGCAGTCAATGTCTTCCATAGAAGCTCAGAAATGAAGAATGAAATGGAAATAAGCTTAAATTTCAGACTGACTCTTGAAATTAAATCAAAAGCTGTCAAGTGGGAACTGCTTTACATCCTCTTTAAACAACATGCTTGACACATTTCACCAGAAAAACACAAATGTCCTCATCCTCAATTTCTTTCTAGTGCTGTTTTTAGCACCATTTCTTAATGAATGACTCGTTTTTAACAACAAAAATCAGTAAAATTTCCTGGAGGGGAAAGATCATGGTTTTCTACACACTACTGTTCCCACCCCAATCATTCATTCAACATTTGTAAACATGAATAGACAAGAAACATAACAGCTTGGTTTTGAAAGTACAGGTCAGGTGGGGGAAAGTTAACCATATATACAGTGATAACTGAAAAGTTTGTCATATTATATCAAAACAAAGGAAATGATTGAAAGGATTGATGTACTGGTAGTTTAAAAACATGGCAGTTATGCAAATACAATCTAAAAATAGAAAAAGAATTAAAAAATGCTAGTGATGCAGCAAATAATTGAGAAAACATAAGCCATGTTACTGAGAAAAAGTTCTTGCACTTGGCTTATGTCATTGTTAACTCATTCAACATCAGGTTAATATCCTCTTTAATTCAATATAGCAAGTGATCTAAACTGAATAATAAAATATAATGAAATGTAAAGAGTATAGACAATCTCAAGGAATGTGTTGACGTCCAAAATAACACTTCAAAGCAGATAGATAATATTAAAAGAATCAATGCTGAAATTTCTATATCTAATATAAAGGTAAGATTTGCTAAAAATCAGAATAAATATAGCTGAAATGTAAAAGCAATAAGATAAGTAAAGATGGATTTTAAAATTTTAACAAAGGATAATTATTATAATTGAAGTACAGACCCCAAAATAGAAACTATATATTCAAATATATGACACAAAATAAAATTGCTAAAGCATGGAAAAGTAGAAGGAACCATGCCTGTTTGTAAACACTATGGTTACTTTTATGTGGAAATTCCCATTCCTTCAACAAAAAGATCCTGGGACTACTAGGAAATTACATAAATTTCATGGGATATGTAGACAAATATACAAAACTCATTTGTTTTATAGTATTCCAGTAATGAAAAATTTGCATTTGACATTAAAAGCAATAAATTATTTCTATTAGTAACAAAAGTTATAAACCTAGAAAAGTAAGGATCAGGTATAAGTGAAGAAGCTATACATGGGGATTACAATTAATGGCAAGTATATGTAAATTTTAAAATATTTTAATAAAAAAAGAAAGAAAATAAAAAGAAGAGAAAAAAAATAAATCACATAACTTTAACCAAAAAAAAAAAAAAGCTATAAGTCTGAGGAAAGAAATTTTAAAAGTCTGAAAATGTTATTCCATATTCATAGAAAGAAAGACAATATTGTTAAGGTGTTGATTACTCTCAATCTGATCTATAGACTCATGCAATTTCAATAAAAGTCCAAGAAAACAATTATTTGGATATTTAAAAAAAGTTACAAAAGTATATATGTAAAGACAAACAATAAAAATAGCCAACACAATCCAAGAAGAACATTGTTGAAGAATTCTACCAAACTTTTATTTATACTTGCTACTCACTGTAGAATTAAGGCAGAATGGTATAGGAGAAAGAATGGCTGCAGGGTTCAATAAAACAGAATAAAGAACCTCCCAAAATGGACCCAAAATCTAACATCATGGACAGATTTTTGAAAAAGTAACATAAAGTTTAAAGGAGGAAAATAGTCTCTTCAACATATGAAACTGAACAGAACAACTGAAAACACATGAAGAAAATTAATCTGCATCTGGTATAAGTGATATTATTTTAGGGTAGGCAAATTATTCTATGATACTGTAATGATAGATATGACTCCATGCATTTGTCAAAATTCATAGAAGTGTACAACACATCCTCAAATTAGACAAACTGTGATTAAGGGAATGTTCTTTCAGGCTTCCAAAACTTTTGGCCACAGCAGCAAGAATTTAGAATCCAAATAAGAAGTTTGTGAGCAGTTTCCACACAATATTACTATCATTTCTAACACCACCTGCAAATTCAGGAGTTTCCAAAACCTAGTTAATAGTCACTAGGGTGGTGCACAGACATCACTCAAAATATTATGCATATGATTACATATATTAAAGAAAAAAGATACATCTGCCAAAGAATAAGACACATAGGACTGAATATGGAAGGGAAACAGATATCAAGTTTCTATTGCCTTCAGAGTACACTGTATAATAGTGTTGACTTGTCACAAGCAGTGTCAAACATTGCAACTCTGGGCATCTCAGTGTCCAGATATTTTATTGCACTGGCTTGATTGATCATTCACATTGTTGAATTTAGTCTCCAAGATGACAGATTACTGTATTACTCAAAATGCCCAAATCAATGACATAGTTTAACTTTCTGTCATGACCATTTTCCATCCTAATATGATTATGTAAAGCCAGCCCAGTCTGACTTATCGCCTTAGCATAGACTATCAGCTACAGTCAGAGAGTCTCACCTTAAATAAGATACTTCTATTATTTATGATATTTCATGGGTTTAGAGTTATTCCTCAGAGCCAGAACAAAATCCATCCTTCTTTAAGTGAGGCCAAATTCCTTACTACACCAACAAAAAATATAAACCTTAAGGTAGGAAAATGTTTTAAAAATAATTAAGATATTAGAGAAAACCAGGATGGGATACAGAAAGTGACAGTGAACCACTGAAAATGATAGGAGAAACATCACTACTTTAATATTAAATGCAAGAGGGTTCTCTTAGAATAAAATTCCAAGAGGAAAATGGACATGTGCATAACCATTGTGCTCTAATTATTAATATTTTGCCTAATGGGTACTGACTAGTAAATCTGATGCAGCAATGAATGTATACTGGAATTTAGTAATACAAAAAATGAATGAAAGTCGTGAAAGACAGTTTCATTTCTAAACAGGAAATTGTCATATGAGAAAGGCTGCAAGAATTCATGCAGTAATAGAACAGAGCTGGAGATATTAGTAAGATCTCATTTCACTCAATACATGCATAAATATATCAGTTTTGTGCATAAATGTACTTCTTTGTCACCTTAGAGAACCAAAATTAAATGACATCTAGTAGCCATGAGCATATTTAGGGTTCAGACCTTGTTTTCTAATACTCCTTTAATAAAATGAACAAGGGTTTCTTAAGTGGATTGCTGATTTTAAGATTGGGAGAAATCAACTAGAGCATCCTGTAATGCCAGAAACTATAGAAATACTAAAACACACACCCACATTGATGGAAAGATGTTAAAAGGACAGAGTTAACTAGAAATATTTCCAATGACCAAGAATGGAATAACAAACAATGAAATACTTGTATATTATAGCCCATTCATAGTAATAAAGTGATGTCATATTGATAGATGTGTTTAACATGATGTGATGAAAATGGCACTTCGCTCTTTTGTGCTCTGCACATGTCCATTTTCCTCTTGGAATTTTATTCTAAGAGAACCCACTTGCATTTAATATTAAAGTAGTGATGTTTCTCCTATCATTTTCAGTGGTTCACTGTCACTTTCTGTATCCCATCCTGGTTTTCTCCAATATCTTAATTATTTTTAAAACATTTTCCTACCTTAAGATTTATTTCCTCCTCACAATTTATAGTCCTTGTTGATTAATGATAAAGACATCAAATTTGAACAATTGGGTATCTTACTGATTATATGATGAGAGCTCCTCAAAATTTCAAAGTCACCAAAAATAGGAATGTCTGTTGAGTTGTTTCATGCAAGAGAAACTTTAGAGACATGATGAATAAATATCAGATAGTATTCTAACCAGGTTTATGGAACAGAGCAAGGACATTAGGATAAAACAAATGAAATATGAATAGCTATAAACTCTATTTAATACTAATGTATCAACATTAGCTAATCAATTTTAACAAGTGCATAAGCTAGTGTGCTACCTTAATAATAGTGTGTACTGTATGAAGGAACATGTGGGAACTCTGAACTCTTCTTAAATCTTTTCTGTATGTGTAAAACTGTTCTAACGATCAAGTTTATTGGAAAAAATGTGACCCAGATCTTTATACCTACATCAATAAAACTGCAAACTTTCTCAATGAGCAAGAGATTGAGAAATTAATCGCATGTCCTTCTTGAAGAAGTTATCTGACAAAAATTGAAAATGTTTAATTAAGAAATTAGTCAAAATAACTTTCTCAGGATTTAAAAACTATGAATCCACATATAAAGAATGACTACCAAATGACTTTGGAACTTTATGATATAGAAAAATTTGAATTTACACAAAAGGAATGGAATATTTAAAATTTATAAATTGATTGATTTATAAAATTCTTTTAAGACAAATATATGATAAATATATGAAATATGATTATTAAAATGTTAAGCTAAACTTGAGCTGATATATTTGGTGTATTTTTCCATTCCATTTTACACTGAACAAACAGGAAAAACTTTCTAATAAAGTTCTTCAACTTCTTCAAAAGATCAATTCAAATGGATTTTACATTTTTTAGAGTTGAGTCATATTCCATTGTGCATTTATACTGCATCTTCTTAATCCACTACTTTGTCATTTGTTAATTATAACATGGAGTGGGTTAATGCTTATAAGTGAAATAAGTCAGAAGGAGACACATGCTGGATGTTTTCACTCATGTGAAGAGAGATAAAGAAAGCAAAGGAGCAAACAAAACAAAAGAATCTAGAAATCTGCAAATAGAAGAAATTGAAGTGACTAATAGCAGTAGGGATGAAGGACTGGAAGAACAAAATGGGCTATGGTGGAGGATTATGGGTGGTGGATGTGGTTGGTGTGTTGACATATGTGTAAAGAATTGTGAACCTGTATTTTGGAATCATATACCACTTTGTGAAGCAATGTTACCTAAAAAAAGATGCATTGAAAAGTAAAAAATAAAATCCCATCTAAAAAATGAAATATTACCCTAAAATTATATTATTTTAAAATTTAAATAGTACTTTTCCTATTTTTTAAGAGTACCAAAAAGCAGAAATAGCATACTAAAATCACAAGCACTTTTAATGAGTTATCTTAATACAAATTGATTCCATGGATTTATCTTCTTACTCATCCTTGTCTAAACACTTACTAATTTTATTAAACTGCCATGCTTTGTGAAACTCATCTTCTCAATGAGATTGTAAGTTACTTAGATGAGCAACCATGGTCCTATATGTTTTTTATGTGCTCTGTAAGTTTACAGCAAATGAGGGTTGGTTAATTGAGTAAAAAATAGAGCTAAAAATAATTCAAAACATTGTCTCATATCCTGAATTCATACTCTATTAAATTATGATGTGAACTACATTATTTTCATAAATTTGTAAAAATAACAAGAATTTTCCATAAGAGTACTTCTACAATGTCATAGATATTCCTAAAATTCCTCTGCAGAAAATGATGGTCTAATAAGTCACTTTCTCTCCCAGAGATTAAAGAAAAATACATAATCAAAGTAAATATATAAATATTTACCTTAATTGAAACGTTGTAATTAATAGAGGTGACTTGTCTATACAAATATGTAACCATTTTTATTCAATTTTCAGGTTTAAAATGTTCTATAATTTTTTCTATTTATTTTTAGCTCTATTTTGTTTTTTCCTCCTAGGATCCTTTACTTCATATTTGATTTATTTTAGTCTTACTTTTTTTCTCTGAATCCTTTACTTCATATTTCATATTGTTCATTTAAAGTTCATTAATGTTTTCTCACAGGTTTTTATAATTGAGTTTATTTGAGAAATAGTAAAACTATAATAGTTCCAGCATTTAGTTATGAATCAATAGGCAGTTTGGAGTATCTTAAAGAGTTCTTGTTTATGTAATTCATTATAAATTCAGTCACAGTAAGTTCTGACAAGACTTCCATTACGATTATGCAGGTCTGATTATCATACTTTTAGTGACACAGAAAGTACATTACAAGGTCAAAATCAACAGAAATTGCAAAGTCAATAATAAAAATCTATTCAATATTAAGGAGTAAGTGCTAGTATTAATGAAGTTATAATGAAGCAACTCCCTATCTTTGGGGAAATATACTCAAACATGGGAGAAAATAATATTTTTCCCTTAGTGTTTTCAGAAAAAAATTTCAAAATAATAGTTATACTTTTGTTATCAATGAATATTTATTTTATTAGTAAAGACACCTAATTATCTGTCTTCTGAGACTAACAAGATATTTTCACACAAATGGTTAATATTCTCTTGATGCATTGATTATATAATTCTGAAATGACACTAGGGCAAATTTTGTAGACTGTTTATACCCATGAACAAAAATTAAACAACTATTTATATCTGCATAGGTGCATACCAAATTATTTTTAACGGTGTTTTGAATTTCATTTTATTATATGTAGCCTTCAGACATTCTTATTTACAGCTACATTCAAAATATTGAAATAAAGCATTTGCCTTACTTTAGGTAAAGAAATATTTTACTTGTGTATCTGGAAAAAAATCTATAATCTAATGCATTAATCACAATTTGTTGAGCTAAAAGATTTAAACATTAACTAGATTCAATTATTGAGTTTATACATCACCAGTTTAGATATTTATTCAGTCTCTTTCTGTTGAAGACCATTTGTAATTTATCATAATTTGCACATCACAGATCTTTGAATACAAAAATATACTAATTATATTGACTAACTCAATTAGGGACGTGGTTAAATACACAAATGCACACTATACTTCAATCCATAGCACAGACAGATAAAAATGTGTATAAAATTAAAGGTCATAGATTACATCATTGTCTTGTTCAAATAGTCCTAGCACTTTTATTTGCTAAAAATGAAGGAGGAAAAGCAAATGCCAGTTCCCTTTCAGAATGTTAACAACACTGACTTCCACGCAAGTAAGGAGTTTACCTAAACAGAAGTGAATTAGATTAATTTTGTGCAGTTACTATTATATGTCTCCACACTGCAGTTAATTAATCATTAAGGCAACAATTCAGAAAGTCATTGCCACTATAGAGCCTCTTGGCAATTACTACCTTGATGGAGCAAAGAAGTTTTAACAAAACACAGAATTTGTATCTGGTGAAATTATCTTTCAAAAGTAAAGGAAAAACAAAGGCCTTCTCAGCTAAGTAAAAACTGAGGAAATTTGTCTCCAGTGACTTGCCTTGTAAGAAATATTTAAATATGTTTCCAAGTGAGGCTGAAAATGTATATAGATGAATCTTGATCTACAATGCAAAAAGATCAACAGAGAAGCATAAATAAATGCTAAAATATTTTATTTTTCATATTCCTATTTTATCTAATAGATAATTTCTTCCTTTTTTCTTCCATTCTGGCTTCCTTATGGCTCCAACATTCCAGAAGTAGAAGCAATTTTTGGCCCTGTATTGTCTGTTGCCAGAATATAGCATGTTCTTCATGGACATTATTAATCTCACTTTCTCTGAGCACACACTGTTGAAAATGGTGCCAATAAGATTTGCTCTTCCTAGGGCTTCTATGCAGCTTTAATTTATACACAAAATACTCCCTCAAGGCACCCCATAGGATTTTCAGTGTCAAAATGTTTAGGAGAAAAACTCTAGTACAAAAAGAAATCTCTTCCCAATTAAATTTAGTTAAAATTAAACTTCCCAGTTAAAACCTCAGTTTTCACAGTGGTGAAAGAAAAATGAATTCTACCTTAAATTTTTAGCCTGAATTTTATTCTTTGAAAGCAAATGATAAAAAAAATCTAAGTAGATATAAAATAAAGTCTCATCAACATAACTGGGACCAAAAACAGCTCAATATTCATGATTAGAAAGACTCAGACTTTTAGGAGATGCCAAAAGAAAATATTCGTTAGTGATTTTAAAAAGAAGTGAACAGACACTGTGAACTTAAATATAAACATAACAATTTTCTGAGAAATGTTACATTCAGATGGAAAGTTATACTATTTGTGGTTCTTCAGTAAATGTCACTATCATTATTCTTACATTTTGTTGGCATAATAAGGAAGCTTCAGAAACAGGGATGAAACACAAAATTATGAGCTGACATATTTTTAATAATACTTTATATTTTTCACAGGTATCTGTAATCTTTTCCCCAAATCATGTTTGCCTGGGATGTTATTTAATTTAATCATCCAACCTCAAAGCACTCAGTGTTGATTTGAATTTGGGATATAGTATCTCATGTTCTGCTCAGAAAAAATAACCAGCTGTATCTTTTTGTTTGAATTTGAGTTTTCCTAACTGTCAATGACAGAAACACTGAGTATATTTAGCATAACTTCCATTATATTCCATCTATGACCAAAGATACTGTATATAGCTAAACAGTGACTGTTTAATAACTCACAGGCTGTGGCTGTCACCTCCCTACTCTTCAAAGGAACTTGGACTCACAAACACCAAGGCCTTAACAGCTAATTGTTTGTATGTCTTGCCTTTCTCTTTGACAGAATAAATGTGCTAAACTGACTGAATCCATCTCATGTATGCGTGCATACATAGCCCATTTAAACACATAATTATTTGCCATCATGTTACAAACACCTCAGAACATACTGAGCATGAAGCTCTGAAAAAAGAGAGTGGTTTCTTCTCTTACTGAACTTTCATGACACAAAGCCTCTTGAAACCATCTCTTTAATGAATTCTCTTAATGACCCTGCCGTTCTCAGTCTTCTGACCTGAGACCTTCCTGTAGCCTACTTCCTGAAGAAATCTATGCACCTAAATCTATTAAAGGCTTTGGATGTTTAAACAAATCAACTGTTATTTGTTATATAATAACATTGCCTTTTCATATTATTTTAATTTTGCATAAAACTGAATTTTTCACACAAGCATAGTTTCATCAGATTGCCTACTTAACAATTTATTTTTTTCATTAGATTTATTTAATTGTATTTGACATCATTTGTAGTCCTCGGGAGTTACCACCACCATTTCACCCGTGCACCATCACCTCTATCTAACAATTTATAGGGTAAATTTAAGGTCTGCTAAACTATGTTTTTGATTTTAAAAAAAGAAAGAAAAAAAATCTTAATATGGAAGAAATGAGTGTGTGTTTTTCTCTGAAATTCTTATTTAAGCTGTTTCTATCACTCTGAAATTATTGTTAAATTCAGTACTAATTTGTGCCTTTATAATCTTCTTGTCCTTAATTGTGGGGATTCTCCAGCCCCTCTTTTTCTAGGTATGTAGTCTTGGAGCCCAAAGTTGCTGCTGGGCAAGCTAAAATGTAGAGCCAGGCAGGGGCCTCTCACCAGGATAAAAGTCTTGGTATGAGGATATCTCCATTTATATATTTTTTATTATTTCAAAAATGTTACATAAAGAGGGCCTCTCTGGTGGCACAGTGGGTTGAGTGCCACATTATAAAGCATCCACAGCTCGCAGCACAAGTTGAATCCCCGGCCAGGATGGTCACCCACATGGCACAGTAGACTTCTCCAGCCTCGCCCACTGCTCCCCTCAGTGATGTACTTCAGTTTATCTGCCTGTTCTGCTCCCTGTTCTGTCTCTGGTAAATCCGCTCACCTCCCGCAACTCTGGCCTGTACCCAGAATCTTGTATACATAAATAAATAAAATCTTAAAAAAAGTTACATAAAGATGTTCATTTATAATCTTTTGAAATTGAACTTTTTCACTCAGAATAATTCTATTGAGATCCATTCTTTTTTTTTTCCCCCCATATGTCCTTTTTTCTGATTGCTTAATATTTAAAGGTATGGATGTAGTATTGCTTAATTAGCCCTGTATCCACTGAATGGCACCTAGATTGTTTTCCAATTTTGTCTGTTACAAATAAAATTAAAACTGCTATGAAAATATGTTAACAAGTTTTTACGTGACCATAGTGTTCCATTTCTATGAAATAAATGTCTACAAATGCAATTGTTGTGTATGATCTGATGTTTCCAGGTAGACAGTGTCAAATTGAGGCAAATTTTAGGACACCTTGCTGGTATTTGGAGAATTGCTCTGTATGGTGAAAAGTGTCACACATTTTGGTGACAATAAATAAAATGCATTACGTGATTATAAAAGGAGACTCACAGGGGATAAATACACAGCAGGGAATAACAGATTTTGTCCTTACATAGAAAGGAAAAATCTGAGCTTTTGCTTTATAACTATGTATAGTTGAGGTATCCAGAGTTATCTTTTGACCCACTCTATCTTTGCATTTTATTGGTGTATTTAAACCTTTAGCATTTTTTTGATTATCCATAAATTTGTTAATAATTGTTATTTTTTGTTTTCCTTTGTTCCCTATTTGTATCTTGTTTGTTTTTGTATTCTCCATTTTTCCCTTCTTTGGTTTTAGTGGACTGTTTCACTAAATATAATATGATTATATTTTTCTCCTTTATCAAATAGCAAATTATACTCCTTTGTCTATTTTTTTATTTATTTTATATTAATTATATTTTCTATATACTTTTACATGTATTAGAAGTGTAAGTTCAAATTTTGTATACTGACTTACTGATAGCGATAATACCTTGCATAATTATTTGAAATTTTTAGCTATCATTCCCCTGTTCTTACTAAACTCATTTATTTATCACAGGCTACATTCAGTGAATATACTGCTGCTATAATTTTGCATAAATTATTATCAGTTAGAATAATTAAGAATTAAAAAGATGGAAGTTTTTTTTTTTAACTTTGCCTTCATTCTTTTTGTAGTATTCTTTGTTTAGATTAGAATTTCTTCCTTTTATCATTTTATTTTACTTCTGAAGAACTTTGAACATTTTTTGCAATGCAGGATTAATGACTACAGAGTCAGTTTTAATCTGTTTGGGAACGTCCTCACTTTTGAAAGATAGTTCACTGTACACAGAATTTTAGTAGCTGGGTTTCCCTTTTTCCAACCGTATGTATTTCATTTTGTGCCTCTTACTTGCAAAGCTTCTGAAGACAAATCTGATAGTATCTTATTTATGCTTTTTTCAAGGTTTCATAAAATCTGTGTTTGAACTTCAGCAGTTTGAATATGCCTAGGTAACTATTTGAAATTTATCATGTTGGCTGCTATATGAGCATCTTCTATCTTTAGTTTTGTGTCTAATATTAATCTTTCAGTATTAGTCTTGGAAAATCCCCAGAAATTAATACTTCAATTATTTATCCTGCAAACTTCTGTGTTCTTCTCCCCTCTGACATTCACATTATGGGTATTTTAAAATATTTGTCATTATATATGTGCATTCTTGGATATTTTGAGACTTTTCTCCACTTCAGTTTTCTTTTTGAATTATTTTGTATTTCTTTGTATTCTCCATTTTCCCTTCTTTGGTTTTAGTGGAATATTTCATGTGATTATATTTTTTCTCCTTTATTAAATTTCTTTTGATATTTTCTTTTTATATATCTTTAAGTTCACTGGGTTTCCCTCAGCCATGTCTTGCTACTAACAAACTTATAAAGTTATTATTTATTTTCTTTACATTATCTTTGATTTCCAACGTTTTTTTTTGATCTTTTTTAGAATTTCTGTATTTTCACTTCCGTGACTACATTACGCTTCTCTTTAACCTGTCATCTAGACTACTTAATACAATTGTTAGTCAGGACTCTCTAGAGAAACTGACAAATATGGATAAATAGGTAGGTAGGTAGCTAGATGGATGGATAGATAGATAGATAGATAGATAGATAGATAGATAGATAGATAGATAGATAGATAGATAGATATTAGAAGAGATCATTATAGGAATAGACTTATGTTATTATGGAGGGCAAAAAAACCCCACAACCTTCTGTTTTCAATCTGAAGAATCAGAAAAACCAGCTTGACAATTCAGTTTGTATGAAAAGTCTGAAAACCAGGAAAAGAGATAGGATAACTCTGTCTGAGGTCAAACGATTGATCAGCTAGAGGTTGATATTGTATAAATTCCAAAGTTTTGATGTCCAAGAACAGGTAAAGATGGATGTCTCAGATCAAGAAAAGGGGGAGAAAATTCAACCTTTCTTTGTCTTTTTGTTTAAACGGACCCTCGAGGAACTGGATCATGTCTACCCACATTGTTGAGGGGAGATCCCTTCACTCAGTCTAGTGAGTCAAATGGTAATTTCTCTAAGAAACAACCTCACTAATAATATCTAACAACTACCTAGCCATTGTTAGGCCAATTAAATTGACAAAAATGATTGTGTAGTTGACACAACACAACCAATAAAGTATGAATCATATTTATTTCAAATTTCTAGTCTGATAATTCTTGCATCATCTTTATATATAACTGACTTCTGATGCTTTTCTCTCTCTTTGAATTGTGCTTTTTGCCATTTTTCATAAAATGGACATATTACAGTACACTAAAGAGGTCTTCAATGATCTGTTGTAACATATCATGAGGGGAAAAATAGTTCTACAGTCTTATGATTGGGTCTCTTTCCTTTAGTGCCCCTTGCTTCTGGGTAGTACCCTCATCACCTTCCATACCGCCCTGCGGTGAAACAGAATGGCTAGAGGTGGCTGGTGTTAGGTAAACCTTTCCCCACTTTTAATACTAGAGGAACATGGAATTGAGTATTTTCCACCAAAATTTGGTTGGTTGTGGTAAAACCCCAGTCTTGTGACTTTAGGGGCTTTCTTTTGAGGACAGAGCTTATTAAGAACAAAATATTCTTGTATTTAAAAGGGCTCTTTTCTCCTTGCCAGAAATACGAGATTTTTCTCAGTCACCAAGAGAATATAAGTCATCACCTGGAAATAAAATTCATAAAACCCTCTCAGACTGGTCCTGAGGTCTTTAATTCCTTATTACTTGTACACACTGGGAATCCAACAATTTATTAATTATAATTTAGATTTTCAGTATTCCTACTGCTTCTCAGGGAGATTTCTGATGCTGAGTTTATATTCAGTGAGTTGTTATTTTTCATATCTGTGCATATACCTAGAATTTTGCTTATCCTGTTACATCAGTTTCTCTAATGGATGGGAGAAAGTTACAGAATTTCAGGATTTTTTTTCTATGTATATGTGGGAGACATAACTTCTAATCTGTTTATATACCATACTTGTAATCTTACATTTTTGTAGTTTTTTAAAAGATTTATTTATTTATGCATACAAGAGCTAGGGTGTAGGCCAGAGGTGTGGGTGTGTGTGTGAGAGCGGATTCACCAGAGACAGAGTGGGGAGCAGAACAGGTATTTAGATCGAAATATACTGCTAAGGGGAGAAACCAGCACAGCAGGAGAGGTCTGTTTCACCATGTAGGGTCATTTCCCTGGCCAAGGATTGAACTGATGCTACAGTGGCTACCAATAGCTTCATTGTGCTAACACTTAACCCCCTGAGCCACCAGGAAGGCCCTCATCTGTAATTCTTTTATAGTGGATCAGCTAACAAAAAATTTAATTTTGGGCCTCCCTGGTGGCACAGTGGGTTCGTTAAGCAAACACTATGAAGCAAACTGCACCCACTGCAGTAC
The DNA here is from genome assembly GCA_019455555.1 of Galemys pyrenaicus. Classification (NCBI taxonomy): domain Eukaryota; kingdom Metazoa; phylum Chordata; class Mammalia; order Eulipotyphla; family Talpidae; genus Galemys; species Galemys pyrenaicus. Next base: position 1,147,145 of record JAGFMF010011502.1, read on the forward strand.
TAGTTCAATCCCTGCCACTGATGAGGGAGGTGACCCACATGGCACAACAGAACTCTCCTACCTGGCCCACTGCTCTTCTTTCTTTCTGTTCTCCTTCTGATAATCTCATTTTACATACCAGTGCATTCAGTACAGCATACAGCATTTTTCTTAGTCTTTGTTAATTTCTCTTTTTTTTTCTGTCTTCAGATTATAAAATCTCTATTTATGTCTCTTGAAGTTCACAGAATATTCTGTAAGCTCAAATCTTCTATTGAGCCCAACAAATGAATGTCTCATTATGAACTGTTTTACTTTGAATTTTAGACTTTATATTTTACAAGTCTTTGATTGCTTTTTATTTGATTAGACACTGTTTTCATACTTTCCTATAATTTTACATAATGTACATAAACATTTCAATATATTTACAACAGTTGCCTTGAAGTCTTTCAATTAATTTAAATCTGCATTTCTTAGTGGCAATATCCTTTACTTAAATTATTTCTAATATAAGAATTGTATATCTTGTTTGTTTGTATGTGTCACAACTTTTTGTTGAACCTGAACAGATAACATAATATATTTTAGCAATAGGGATGCTGATTCACCATTCTAATAAAATTTTTTGGTGTTGTTTATGTGCATTCATGTTAAATGAAGTATATATCCCTTAAAATATGCATGTGCTGATGTTTATCTTCAAATCACAGTATTGGTCATAATACATATTTTCCTCGACCAAAATGATGAATGTTACTTTTCCAAATTCTTTGAATTTTCCAAAATTCTTTGACTGTTACATTTCTCCTTTCCATGTTCTCTATGTTAACTTTCTAACTGCTTGGCTTCTATTGATTTTATAACCAATTGTCATCTTCTATTAACTGCTAACTGGTTGTTTTTTATCTTTTTCTTGACAAGACCCTATACATAAATTTTTCTCCAGTCTTATTCAATTAAAATAGACCGCAACTTTCAAAGGCAAATGTTGCTGATCTCTGAGCTTGCTCTGAATGTAAGACAGCTCTTGATTTTTATGTTCCTGTTCCATATTCAGCTTTTCACTTGTATACCGGTTTACCATTGTTTTGTACTTTTTAATTATTAATTTATTTATATATATTTGGCACCAATTGCTGTCCCCTTGGAGTTCCCACCGCCATTTCACTAGTGCACTATCACCTCAGTCGCTTGTGCTCCTTCTGCCTTCATCCCAATCCGTTCTTCCCATCCCCTCAAGGTGCCTTTGATTTGTCTTTGTCTTTTTGTTCTTGTTGTGTTTTTTTAAATTGTTATTGTTCTTTTCCTTGAGTCCCCTCTTTTTTTCTTCCTTTATGTTCCTCCTAAAAGTGAAGCCATTCAATATTTTTCTCTTGCCTTTTGACTTATTTCACAGAGCATAATCCCTTCTAGCTCCATCCATGTTTCTACAAATGACTCTGTTTTATCTTTTTTGATTGCTGAATAGTATTCCACTGTGTTTATGTACCATATCTTCTTGATCCATTCATTTATTTTGGGGCATTTGTGTTGTTTCCAGATCTTACCAATTATAAATAGTGCTGCAATAAACACAGTTTACCATTTCTTAAAGTTCAACCCCTCCTCCCACCCCCCACGCACATCCTAGTCTTTAGAACATAATATTTAGATGGAATAAAGTCATTGCAGATGTAATCAATTAAACAGCATGAACAGCAAATCCAATATAGGAGGAGTCCTAATTAGAAGGGGCATTGGGAACTAGACATGAATACAGGGAGAAGGTTATGTTAGAAAGATTGGCCTATAGTTCTCCTTCTTTGATTTGTCTTTATTTGGTTTTGGTATTAGTGTAATGTTGGCTTCATAGAATATATTCTGAAGTATTCCTTCATACTCAATTTTTTTAAAGAGTTTGTGTAGAATAGGTACTAGTTCATTTCTGAATGTTTGGTAGAATTCACTTATGAAGCCATCTGGTCCTGGGCTTTTGTTTCTGGGGAGTGCTTCAAAATGGCCATCTTTCCAAAAGCAATTTACAGATTAAATGCTATTCTAATAAAAAATCTCAATGACATTCTTCAAATAAATTGAATAAATATTGATGAAATTCATATGAAGACACAGAAAACCTCGATTAGCCAAATCTCTCCTGGCCCAAAAGAAGGGGGTTGGAGGTATCATACTCCCAGACTTCAAACTTTACTACAAAGCAATAGTAATTAAAACAGCTTGGTACTGAACAAAGACAGACATACAGACCAAAGGAACTTTAGAGAAAGCCCAGAAGTAAAACCACACATATATGGACACCTGATCTTTGACAAAGGAGGAAAGAATATGCAATGGAACTAGGACAGCTTATTTAATAAATGGTGCTGGCAAAACTGGTTGGCTACATGCAAGGAAATGAAACTAGACCACTACCTTATACCATGTACAAAAATCAGCTCAAAATGGATAAAAGATTTGAATGTAAGACCTGAAGCCATATAAAATATATAGAAGAAAACATAGGTAAAACGCTACAAGATATACATCTCAGTAACGCCTTTGAAGATGCATCCCCCAAAGCAATAAAAATGATAAAGAAGATAAACAAATAGGCCTATATCAAGTTAAAAAGCTTCTGTACAGCAAAAGAAACATTAACCAAAATGAAAAGATTCCCCATTGATTGGGGGAAAAAAAATCTTTGCACCCTATACAACTGACAAAGGACTGATCACAAAGATATACAAAGAATTCACAAGACTGAAGAAAATCAAAGCAAATGACACAATCAAAAATGGGCAGAATAACTTAAAAGACACTTCTCCAAAGAGGACATACACATAGCCAATAGGCACATGAGAAAATGCTCAACATCTCTCATAATCAGGGAAATGCAAATTAAAACCACAATGCGGTACCACCTTACACTAGTAAGAATGGCACACATCAAAAAAAAAAAAAAAACAATAAATGTAAGCGGGGTGGAGAAAAAGGAACTCTACTACATGCTGTTGGGAATGCAAGTTAATCCAACCACTATGAAGGACGGATGGAGGTTCCTCGGTCAACTAGAGATGGAACTATCATAAGATCTGGCAATCCCACTCTTAGGGATCTACCGAAAGGACACAAAAACACCATTCCAAAAAAGTACCTGTACCCCCATGTTTATTGCAGCACTATTTATAATTGGCAAGACCTGGAAACAACCCAAATACCCAAAAGTAGATGACTGGATCAAGAAGATGTGGTACATATACACAATGGAATACTATTCAGTAATCAAAAATGATAAATTAGGGGCATTTATAGAAACATGATTGGAGTTAGGACTTATACTCAGTATAACAAGTCAGAAGGCAAGAGAAAAATATTGAATGGTTTCACTTTTAAGGTTGTTGTTGAAAGAACAACAACCACAACAAAAATAAAAAAGAAGAAGAAAACAACAACAACAAAAAACAAGAGAAAGCTGAAGGAAATGGGCAACTACAAACAAAAACAAACAAACAAAAAAATCAATAAGATCAAAAGGTCAAAGCTAAACCAAAGGGGTCATGAGGGCGGCGTGGGAAGGGGAGGGCAAAGACGGGGAGGAGGGCATAAAGAACACAAGGGACTGAGGCGATGGTGCACAGGTGAAATGGTGGTGGGAACTCCCTGGGAACTACAAATGATGTCAAATACAATTAAATAAATCTAATTAAAAAAATAAAACACCCATAAAAAATAGAAAGTGTTATAATATCCTCTGGAACTTATTTCAAAACATTTAAAACTTGACATTAGTAAAATGAATCAGAGTGAGAGAGAAGTTTTTATAGGTAAGGAAACGAGCTAAGTAATGAGAATAATAATCATATATACATGTGATAAATACCTTTACACAATTCTAAAAATAAAAGTCTGAGGTAATTACAAACGACCTTGAGAAAGAAACCTAGGTTGCTAAAGACTAATTATGAATTCAGAGATTGTTCTCTCCTCTATGATGAGCTCAGATATGAAAAGGTCAATTAAAAAGAACAAGGTACACTGAATAAGCCATAGAAAATAAAATTACATAGATAAAGTATATCAGAAAGGCTATAATTCAGATTTAATGAATTTAGTGGAAATTATTAGACAGTAACAAAAATGTTCAGAACAACAACAACAAAATGTGGGAATGAAAGATACCAAATTCTGAGCAGCATTAATACTGATGAATGGAAATACTCAATATTTCCTCTGCTTCCATCTCTCACTAAGTTCTTAGCTTGACATCATGTAAGGAAACCAAAGACACAAGCAGGTGAAGAAGCTGTAAGAAATTACATAGTTTCCAGGGATGGTACTAAAATAAATGTGGTTTCTGCAACATAAGCTGCACAATCTACCCAAAAAATCTCTCTCTCTGACTATGTATTTTTCTAGGCAATGTTTTGTTTAGCTGAGAATACAGTTTTTGAGGTTCATAGTCATGGTTCCAACAGATGGACATTTGCATTTTGAATTCTTAAAAATCTTGTACGTTTTATTTTTCAGATGGTTGCTGTAGAAGTGGAAAGGACAATAATAAGACCTGATTAAAAAGCAGAGTATAACACCTTATACTAAATAGGGGAAAACTGCTCAATAAGCAAGACACTTAAAAATATAAACTCAAAAATATTTACTTGTGTGAAACCTTTAAGCATAGTCAAAATTTCTTATGAAATATGTAATATCCAATATTATTACTATAATACTTTTTATCACTCTCACAACACCAAAACTATTAGTAATTTTTATATAGGAATTTAAATATATGCTAAAAGTTAACCATTTATCAGATGAACATATTAGGTGTCAATTTATTCCTAATATGTTATAGAAGTAGTTTTTGATGATAATGCTAATTCTTATATTTGTCTTTATTTTTGTAGTATATAAGCAAATATACATTTATAATATATATATATATAAGGCTATCAAGAATTAATACTAAGCAGTATTTCTAGTAATAATAAATCATAGACCCAAACTGGCATAATTAAATGACATTAGGATGAATACAAATAACATTTTAGAAAAACATCTGGCAATATTACATGCCACCCATAATACCTTGCACAATCATCTTAACCCTCTCAAAGGCTATTTTTAAAATAAAAGTTAAATAGTATAATTAACTAGCAGTTATCAGAAGAATTCATCTCTATGTTCTACCTTACACCCCAGCACACCCATATCATTTTATCTTTATTTTCAGTAATTCTAAGGCACATGGACCTAGTGAGTGCTTACATGCCAATAATCAATCTAGATGTGATGCAGATGGAGGCAGCGGCCTTGGCTTATGTCTCCATTATTCAGTGAGCATTTTCACTGAGTGCTTAAGTACCTAAGTAATCCACAACATTGTTGTGTATAATCCTTGCTAAGATGACTTGAGGCTGATATGTTAGTGTTGTCCAACGAGATCCCTATTGCTGCCTAATTTCTGGCTTCATGACCTCAACCATCCTGGTAATGGAGCTTATTGCATAACTTAGAAGATTTTTTATCAACCCTTCTGGCTCACATCATATGCCCTTGCTGATATGTACAATTTAACATTAGTTGGTGTTTCTCAACATGTTTTCTGCAATGATTGAAGCTTAATTTTAAGGTAATAAACATCACTTTACTCTCCTAATACCAAAAATAAACTCTGTTCATCCAACATTCAGTGTAGTCCTCAATGCCTTGAATAGATCTCAAACACTGCATGGCTCCCCATTTGGACACTAAATACCCCACCCCCTTACTCTGGCTCCTGTACCTATTTATAAAAGTTCAGTTCTACAGACCAAAGACTAAAAGTCAGCAAAAGATGTTATACACTGAAAATAATGCTTCTCTGTTCACCTGAGACCCTATGTTACCTTATTAAATCTGAAGTTGTAGTAAACAAATTATAAATTTAATGCCAGTTATTCTGTCTCATACACTCTAACTTCCTTACTGTATTTTAGCCTGAAATAAATGATTCTCATGTTTTTAAAACTACAAAATAGGGCCTCCCTAGTGGTGCAGGGGTTAAAGTCAGAATTATCAAGCTATCACTAGCCACTGGGGCCTGAGTTTGATCCCCGGCCAGCCTTGAACTAACCCACATATGGTACAACAGACCTCTCTGATCCTGCCTGCTGCTCCCCTTAGCAGTGAATTTCTGTAGACCCACCTGCTCTGCTCCCCACTCTGTCTCTGATGAAGCCTCTCATCTCCTGCACATCTGACCTGTACCCTAGTTCTTGTATGGATAAATATATAAATCTTAAAAATAAATAAAACTAGAAAACAGTAAACATAAGTTGTACCAAATAAAACACTTCATAAAATACAAGATATTAAATAAATGGATAAGTATAACTTTTTTAATTTTTGCTTTTATTAATTATAACTATATTTATATGGTTACATTTGTCCATAACACCATATATCATTCAGAGACATGGGGTCATACCTCCTCACATGTCAACAAACTGACCTACCGCCAAGGCACCCACAGTCCTCCACCATAGTCCATTGTGCACCCTCCATACTTTGTTCCCTCACTCCTCTCCTCCCCATATTGTACCCTTAATTACACCATAAGATTATTTAGGGTTACAGTTTGGGTTTTTTCCTATCCTTTGTTGTATTTTACTATATTCTACATATAACTAAAAACATCTGGAATGTCTTTCTCTTCTGACTTGATTTGCTTAGCATACTCGCCCCAAGTTCCTATTGTTTCCTTATAATGTGATAAAGTACTGGATGGTTTTACATAAGCTTGAGGAGGGACTTGTACATAGTATATAGTATGTTACCATGTTTTACTTCTATAGTAGATGTATATTATCTTCTTATTCTAAAATTAGAAAGCAGTACTATGAAGCAAAAATAAATGCCTATAGTCAGAAAAGATAAAGATGACGGCCTATGATTACATTAAGTCATATGATTCATGAATATTCATATATATCTATTCATTTGCATATTTGAATTTGAAACCATGTGCAAATTAAATATAATACATATATATTTTAAAAAACACACAACTTCAAAAACTGAGAGTAAATGAAGCCTGATTGTGTTTTGGGGAGTATTATCCAACAGATAGAATGTTTTCAAATGATTTGAATGTACAATACTTTATCATCTAGTATAAGAGCTAGATAAGAAAGAAAACAGGATCTGTAAGATCATATTTGACTTCTCAATTATGATTCTGACATTTTATATATTGCAGAATAAAGTAAATCAGTGTCCTGATGCTATCAGGAGTCAGGATATTTCAGTATTGTAAGAAAGGTATATAAATATAAATTCAAGAGTTTTAGTAATAATTCTGTGATTTTTTTCTTTTTTCCAGAATAAATATGAACTCATAATGTTTGTCATGTGTAAAAAAAGTTATATCTTCCTACTGAAAGGCCTAGAAACCATTACTGAAATCTACAGTGATTACCCACAGTTCTCAGAATTTTGTCTCTAAATATTTGTTTAAAGGAATAGTTATGTATATAGTTAGTGTATAATTATGTGCAATTAGCTAGTTTATAACCCTGACAAACATATTATATAGAAGGTAAAACACTAACAATCATGACATAATAATGATGTATTATATGAATTTAGAGATAATTTTACAGATTCTTGTTGGCTATAATTGAGATTATTTTAACATCATTAGTGAAGTTAAATTTTATTTAACATATTTATAATGCTGGATTAAATATAGTCAATACTATGAGTAAAAGGGATGCTAAAAAACAGCCCCCCTTTGCCTCTTTGGATAATGCACTATGAAAAATAAAATTATTTTGAATCCTGGTAATTAAAGAAAGCTAATTAAGCATTTGTCCTTTCCATATAGACTGCTCCAGATTGACTACATAGTTGATGGGAAGTTTTACATTAAATATGTACTAGATAATACATGTTGACTATTTTCAATTCTTAAAATATTTCATGTAAATTTTAGACAATTATGTCTTTATCCAGGAAATATCTTGCTGGAATTTTCTCAAGAACTACATTAAGCCTATACATCAATTTGAGGAGATTTGACATCTTTGCTATTTTGAGTGTTAGAATGCATAAGCATAACGGATATCAATCATCTCTTCTTTGATTTTTATCATAATTTATAATCCTTTGGCTTAGAAGCGTTATGTATACTTAATTGTAAGTTAATAGCACTTTATTGTCTTGAGCAAAATGCATGTGGTATTGGATTTTTAATTTTAGACTCCATATGTCATTTACGGTGTATGGAAAAACAGTGATTCCATATTATTGATCTTGCATTGTTAAGAGCTTAAGATATTAACTCATTTATTAGTTCTAGCAGAGGTTTAGTCTCTTTTGTTCTCCTATATTCCTTCGGATTGTCTATGTGGGTAATCATGCCATTTATAATTAAGCACATTGTTTCTTTCTTCACATCCACAGGCATGCCTTTTCTTTGTCTCAGTGCCCTATCTAAAACTCGGCAAACATTTTTAACCTTGTTTCCAAATATTAAGAGAAAAAAATTCACTCCTTCACAGTTACACATTAAGTATGTGGTAGGGTTTGTATTTTGTTTGTTTCTTTGTTGGAGATATTTTATTGAGTTGAGGACCTTACTTACTTAAAAGTATTTATTGGGGGCCTCTCTGATGATGCAAGGAGTTGAGGAACAGCATTATGAAGCTATCCACAGCATGAGTTTGATCCCCAGTCAAGGAACTGGCCCACAAGGCTCAGCAGACTTCTCATGTCTACTTGCTGCTCTCTTCAACAGTGTATTTCAGCCAATTTGCCTATTCTGCTTCCTGTCAATGGTGAATACTCTCATTCTCTGAACATTTGACTGACACCCTTGTTCTTCTACAAAATAATAAATAAAATATTTAAAAATAATTTAAGAGATGAGCAAAATCATTTCAAAAAGGAAAGATCATTGTCATAATTAGCTACTGAAAGTCAAAAGAAAAATCTCATATAAACAAGCTAATTTTACATTTTAAAAAACTAGAAAAGAACAAACTAAACCCAATATGAGAATAATGAAGAGATAATAAATAGGAAAATGATAGAAATACCAATGAAACTAAGAACTTTTTTAAGAAAGGGTAAACAAAACAAACTCTTAACTAGATTTAGCAAAACAAAAAATAATTACTGAAATAAAATTAAAAATATATGTAGAGACAGTAGAACCTACAAGAAATAGATGAATTCCTAGAAGAACAATAACCTACCAAGACTGCATCATAAAAAAGCACAAACTATGAACAGACTAATAATGAACAAAGATATTGAAGGAGTTATAAGCTAATGTTATCTTAATAATAACAGTAATACTAGTATAACCCTAACAAGGAGAAACACAGCATTAGATGACATCACCAGTAAAATATTGAAAAAGAGAATTAAAACTACCTTACTGAATCTCTTCCAAAAATTAAAGATGACAGATGATTCCTAAACTAATTTTATGAAACCATCATTACCCTAATGCCATTCTCAGGCAAGGCTACTACATAAAAAAAAAAAAAAAAAATTTACTGGTGATGTTAATATCTCTGAGAATTCAGATACAAATACTCTCAACAAAATAAAAGCAAACCAAATTCAACATCATATTAAAAGGCATGCATACTATCAATAAATATTATCCTTGAGATGCAAGGATGGTACAATATATTCAAATCAATTAAATATGATGTTCCATATTATTAGAATGAAAATAAAAGTCACTTGATTATCCCAAAGGATGCACTAAGAGCCTTTAGTAGCAAAATTTAGTCTTTTCATGACAGAAACTATTAACATTCAAGATAATGTATCTCAACATAATTTAAGGCCATTTTTTTACTAGCTCAAAGCTAACATCATGCTCAATGGTGAGAAGACGGTAGCATTTTCTCTAAGATGTGAGCAAGACAAATGTTCCCACACTCATTATGCCTATTCAACACAGTACTAGACATGCCAGCTAGAATAGAGAGAAAGACATCCCTGATGGAAGGAAAACATAAAATTGTCTCTTTTTTAAAGATTTGCTTTCATTTATTTATACACAGGAGAACTAGAAGGTAGGCCATAGGTATGTGGGGTGGAAGAGAGAATTCATCAGAGACAGTTTGGGGAGCAGAAAAGGCAGGTCTACTGAAATACCTGCTGAGGGGAGCAGCAGTTTTGCCAGGGCTCAAATTCATGCTGCCAGTGGCAATAGCTTGATGGCACTGAGACTTTAACCCCTTGAGCCACCAGGGAGACCCCAAAAAATCATCTTTTTTTGCAGATGACATGATCTCATATATAGAAAACCCTAAAGATTCTACCAAAATACTACTAGAACTAATCAACAAATTCAGTTAAGTAACAGGATACAAAATCAATATGCAAAAATCCATTTCAATTATACACATGGGACAATGAAATACCTGAAAAAGGACAAAAGAAAACAATTTGGCTTGTAATAGCATCAAAAGATTAAAATATAAGTAAATTTAAAGAAGGAAGTAAAATATATGAAAAGCTCTAAGACACTGATGAAAGAAATTGAAGAAAATACAAATGGAAAATATCTTGTGTTTATGGACTAGAAGAGTCAGTATTTTTAAAATGTCCATATCACACAAAATCATTGATAGATTCAATGCAATACCTATCAAATTCTGATGATGTGTGTTGCAGAAATAGAAAAAGCAATCCTACTATTTTTGTGAAACCAGAAAAGACCAAAGCAATATAGAGAAAAGGCAGAGAACTGGAGAATTCAGTCATAGTGATTTCAAACTATATTATAAAACTATAATAATTAAAAATATTGTTCTTGTATAAAACCAGATAACTAGACCAACTGAACAAAAGGAAGAATCCAGAAAGAAATACATGCCTATAATGTCAAGTAATATCTGACAAATGAAGAAAGGATAGTCTCTTCAACAAACACTATCAAGAAATCTGGATAATATAATCACCTTGAATATTTAAAGTACAACTTTATCTTACAAAAGTCACAAAAATTAACATTAAATAGATTAAGGATTTAAAGTTAAGTCTTGAAATTTTAAGATTTCTAGTAGAATCAATAGAACAAAATCTTATTAACATTAGTCTTGATTTATTATTTATGCCCAAAGCATAGTATATAAAAGAAAATAATAAACAGGTAAAATTACAGCAAACTAACAAGCTTCTGCACAGCAAAAGAAATAATCAACAAAATGAAAATGCAATTTATGGAATGAGAGAAAATATTTTCAAGCCATCTATCTGATAAGGAGTTAATATCCAAAAAATACTTTACACAGCTTAGTAAAAGTATAACATACTTTAAATAGGGTAAAGACCTGAATATTTTTATGAAATGAAAATTGAAATGGTTAGCAAGTACATTGAAAGGTAATTAAGATTACTTTTCAATATGGAAATACAAATTAAAATTACAATAAGATATCACATCATACCTATTAGAATAGTTATCAAAAAGACAAGAGAATGAATAAGAATGCTGGCAAGGATGAAAAGAAGAAATCCTTGTGCACTTACTGGCTGGAATGTTAATTGGTACAACTGCTATGGAGAACAGTATAAAGTTTGCAAAAATTACAAACAGATCTTATTTATGATCTTCCAACATTATATTTGCGTGCATATCTAAAGGAAATGAAACTACTATCTGAAAGAAACACTTGCACCCCTATATTCACTAAAACTTTATTTACAATAGCCAGGCATAAATACAAAATAATTCTCTATCAACAAATATATGAACAAAAAAATGATGTATACATATGTAATAAAATGTGTAACCTATCAAAGGAAGAAAGTTCTGCCATTTGCAACTACATGAATGAACAGTGAGGGGTTACGTTGAGTAAGTCAGGCAGAGAGACAATAATATTGTATGGTCTCACTTATACATGCAGTCTAATAAAGTTTGTCTCATAGAAAAGAGAGTAACTTGGTTATTGCCATGGACTGAAGTATTGGGGAAATGAGGAGATGCTCCTCAAATGGCACAAACTTCTAGTTATAAGAAAAATAAGTACAACTGATCTGATAGACAGCATGACAATAAATAACAATACTGTATTATAGAATAAAGTTGCAAAGAAATATAATTTAAATATTCTCACAACAGCAGTACTCTTGTCCTCCTGTGTCTATAAAAGTGCCTCGTTTTTCTTCTTTTCCTAATAAATATGTCTTTTTAAAGTGTAAAAAAGAAAATTCTCACCACACAAAAATTAGTGAGGCAATTAATGTGTTAACCCACCTTATTATAAGCATTTCACAATATATATGTCTGAAAACATCAGACGTATTATTCAAACTCACATTGTTACATTTCAATCATGTCTCAGTAAAGGTGCTAAAAGTTTTAAATGACTTGTTTCTTGAACATGTAAAAGGAGCTTAAGCTATTTTATTACTGGGGAGATGTATTAAATTTCTATTATTTTAAAGTATACTTTTTAGTGGTTTCTAGTGTATGCCTGTATGTTTACTTATCACTCGTAATTCCAAAACATTTTTGTCATACCCCAAAAGAAAACTGTACCTATTAGTGGTGATTCTTTATTCCAACTTCCATTAAAAGGTCTGAATTCTTTAAAGTTTGTTTTGACTATACCTTAGAATTGTTCTGGGAATTTTTTCAGTTTTATCTAAATTTCAAATGTATTGTGTAAGTATTTAGTATCTGCTTCTGATAACCCCAGTTTCTGAAGCTCCTGGTGATTTATTTCTTTTGAATATTTGTTTATAGGTTTCATCCACGTGTTCTTATCTCAAGCTCCTCTTCAATTAATTTTTATTGCCTGCAGAACATTGTATTTGAAAAGGGTTTTTATAGTGACGCACACTTGCTTCTGTCTGCACCTGGAGATGCTAGCATTCCAGGGCCATTTAATCTAATTTTGGCATTGGAAATCATTTGAGACTGAGCAATGTTCCCTGGTGAGGGGCTGTCTACTTGAGGTTTATTCTTGTACTTAACATGTGGCTTTTTAAGGTCCTAACATTCTCCAAGCTCCAGCTTCAAATTATTTTCTCCACAGTGACACAGCTGTCAGATTACTTCCAAATTGGAAAATGTGGAGGGAGAAAGGGACATAATATGCTTTGCTGTACTGCTATCATCTACCAGATCCACCCAGTATCATTAGCACTCCCTTGTCTTTGAGTATGTGTTCTTATAATAGGTCTGTCATTTTGCAGTTTATGCATATATGTGTTTGCGCACATGATTGGGCATGTATGGTGGGGAGGGACAGCCAAGTCAGAAGTGGAGTGTTTTGAATTAATTAGTATAATTATTTGCATTCTAACTGAAATCTTTTAGTTTTTGTCTTTTACTTTTTAATAGTTTAGCTTTGAACCTTTCCAATGTTTTCCACTGTATCATTTTCATGACTTCTCTCCTTCCCATAAACATTGCCTAATACTCTAATTAATTTTCAGTGTTGCATTAGTCCCAATTAAAGCACTTACATCTTTGCAATTCTCTATGCCCTTAAATTCTTATAGTTAACAATTTTTATGTTGTGACAATATGCATATCAATATTTCCATTATGATTTATTCTTTGAACTATAGGTTGCTAAAAAGAGTAAATTTAATTTCCAAATATATGAACGTTTTGATGATTTTCTTTTATCACTAATTGCTAATTGTGCTAACTTATCTGTGCTATAGTAGGAGAAAATAGTCTAGACCTGAGATGAAAACATTTTTGCTGCAATTTCCCAGTGCAATGTTTTATATACAATAATTTATGTCAAAATTTATTGATTTTCTTGTAAAGAGAATTCATTCACAAATGATTTAATAGCAGAATTATTTTGAAATCAAATAAAAATTGCATTGGTTCATCCACTATATATAAGTGAGAGGGGGAAGAACAATGATAGAATTATGATATTTATTTTTAAATAGAAAAGTTCTCTACCTTGCTGCTGTACTGACGGGAAAAGCATTTCAGCATCTATCTTAAGAAACGTTTGCAGAAGCACTTAGTGCTCCATCCCAGAGAGGTGCCCTCAAGCTCAACTGCTCCACCCCACCATCACCCCAACAGGAGGATCTTGCCTAGTACTTCTTTCCATCTGACTTTACTCAGCATCTATCAGCCCTGGTCCAAAAACGTTTTGCCATTATTTCCACTCATTGGTCCATTTTTAGAAACCACTGTGAAAGCCTCTGTTCATATTAGTATATCTGCATGGGCACTTCAAGTTATCACCTGAATCTGAATTGCTTGTTTATGTTGGGTACTCTTGCTATAAAGCTGCATAGTTTTATTCTGTCCTCCTGACCTCTATTTTTTTTTTTCTTTCAGAAAATATGCTGGGTTCTGTGTATCTTTTGCAGAACAAAATGATTTTCAAGGAATAGCATTTCTTTAAAACAGAAATATCTTTATGTCCTATAGTATTAACTTATAACTCATGTGGTTCAAATTTTCCATATACTTACTATCAATTTTGAAGATAAGTGCATTAAAATCTCCCCAAAGATTTGTAGTTATGCCATTTTCTACTTGAACTTCTTTCACTTTTGACTTTATATTTATTAAGGATATGTTACAAAAACTTAAAGATTTTGAACTGTTATTTTATCATGGTCAATTCAACTCTCACATTTTATATTAACTAAAAATCACCTCAATTTTCCATTGATATTGACTTTCATAATCTGAATATTACATCTGGAAATACTGATACTTTATTATCAGCATTTGTTGCTTCTGTCTACACTTGTTTCTGGTAACTTATATTTTAGGTTTTAAATAGTTTTGTATACTATGAGATTATAATCAATGAAATTTTATCTATGGGGGTTTTGAGGTTTTTATATGGGTGAATTCCTTTTTTCATTCTGTCATTCTACCTGGGAGGATTACCAAGTGGTGTCTTAAAGTAAATTCCAAACATATCTTTAAAGGACTACAGCAGTAGAATGGACTCAGCTCTAAAAGATATAACCAGAATGTCATTTGAATTTCATTTTAACAACTATTTTTTCTTCATCTACATAAAGTATCAATGTTTTCTTCTGTTTTTATCATGAGTGCTTTCCTCTTTTCATAGCTTGCACTTTCCTTGAGAAACCCATGAGGGATTTCTTACAATGATTCCTGCCTTATGTAGGATGTAAACTTTTCCTCCTTTGGTCCTCATGGGGCCCATTAAAGTAGAGAAATTTAAGCCATGGAGGATCAAGGGTACTTTCATGGCAATCTTAGATTCAATGCTTTATACCCTTGTTTTGGCCTTTGAAGATTTTTCTCATTTCTTTCCAAATAAACTTTTGACTTAAAGATGATATTCGTATTATATATATTTATATATTTTATATATTTATATATACATATTTAATGTATGACAAAGATTATTCAGGATTAAGATGCCAAATTACTCTGAAGTCTAATAATGATTCTTAAATTTTACTCTCTGTGATCTTATTTTCTTAACCAAAATACAGATGATAAAGTATTATTTTAAGCATAATAAAATTTGTTTATGTAATCTCTAGAATGGAAAGCATAAACATAATATGAATGTAACTATTCTACTAATCTAAAATATATAGCATACGTGCTTATGAACATTAAATAAATCTGAATAAATAACACCACCATGAACATTCGTATATGCTGAAATTTAACAAGTATAAACATGAATGACTTATTTTTCACTGTACTGAGTCATAAATTCTTAAAAATACCTAGAATGGTTGAAAGATTTTTAGAAGATACGTATAGCACACATTGTTAAATATGTTTTCAAATCTTTAATTCTATAATTTCCAAGAATTTTTCTTAAATTATTTATATGCAAACTACCTTGTTTTTCCGTCTATCATCACTCTTTGAAGAGTAAATTTATAGGATGTCCTCATTTACCTTTCACTAGTTATTATAAACTAATAGATGATTATTGACCAAAAAAAAGTACACATCTTTTTTTCTTTAATGTAAGAGGTAATAATTCCATATTCTGTGGAACTTAAAAAAAAAAAAACAGCTAAAAGTTGATATATAAAACAAAGTGCTAAAATATGTTGAGCCAGAAATAATAAATTCTATGGAAGGTGTAAGTGAAATTAAAAGTTTAAGAAATAAATCAGTAATATCTAAACAGGTGATTTAAATTTGCATTTGTCTTTGCATAACTTTGGAAGACACATGAAATGGATAAGAAAGGACAACAGGCCTAACCAGTGAGATCACCTAACCTGTCTAAAACAGTCAGGAGAATGATAGGTGTCCTAACAATCTGTCAGTACTATGTGTTAGACATTCATCATAGGAAGGCACACCTGAGCCATGTGGCTGAGAAAAATTTTCATTCTACAAAGGAAATTTTATATATCACACTAATATTAATTAATGGATTTCCCAATATATTTTTATCATGATTAAGTTATATCAATTAAAACTCATTGTGAAATCAATTTGCAATTAAAATAGATATAAAAGTTCATAAATACTTGGTGTTGGATTTTTGCTTTGTGGTAAATACTACATGAAAATTCACTGGGGTAAATTGAATGAAACTCATAATCTTATTCAAAAAATACTCTAATGTATTTGTATTGAATTTTGAGTCTCAGAAGATATATTTTCACCTATTATATCTTTTGAATAGAAAGTGCTGGAATTCAATCAGCTATTAATATTATAATTGTATCTAGACTTTTTAAATTGTTTTTAAGAAATGTACCCATACATCTTTTATTTTGTGAATCTCTTGAATCCCTGTCATTGTCACTTTGAACATCAATTATAATAAAATTTCAGGATATCCTAAATCAACTAAAAATACTTATTACATATTCAAACATGAATATAGTCATAACGCCCTAAACCTCGGTTAAATAGCATAATAAGATGATGAATTACCAATTGTAAATACGTGTTTTGTTCTTCTTGCTGATAATTTCATAACATACACATTTATTGTTTTGTTCTAAAGTGTATATCTAAATAAAATGAAAAATAATGAACCTTCTTCAGAATATGATATCTCATATAATACTCATATGGTTAATTTTCCTTTATTTGTTTGTAGTGGCAAATGAAAGCACATAGAGAAAAAGAAAAAAATATTTTCTCTTTGCCTCTTGCTCATCCTTTTGTCACTAGTAACTAACATTGAAATGTTTTATGAATACTTCTACACACAACTTTTGTTATATCAGTACACATATGGAACATACACAAAAAATCATAGCTTCATCTTTCACAGAAATATTGACATATATTGTACTATGGCCTTGTCTATTATAATAATTTTATGATGAATGAAGACTCATTTGTAAGATGTGGTAATATTTGAGAGCCATATGAACTTAGATCAATTTATAAAATACATTTAAGTTAAATGTATTAATCAAGTGCTACATCTAATAATAGGCATAAGCAAACATGTGGATGCATTTTAATTTTTATATAAAAAAGAAAAAATCACAATAAAAAATGAATCCTCTAAAATTATCTTCTGATTATTTTGCTTATCTCCTTTGATATACACATGTGTTTAGACAAGCCTGGATGGTCCTACCTTAAAATACAAGATCTACTGGCATAATGGCCCTTCCAGTAGCTGCTGCTTGTGGAGACTGCTGTTGGTCAGGGCTTTCTAGACAACTATATTCAGATTTCATAAAAAGAAGATAGCTATAAGTTTGGTTTTGCTTATTTGTTTTGGTGTTTGACATCAAGGTCAATGACATACCACTAGTGAAGTTCAACAAATTCTTGGGACACACAGATGCCTGTATGAAGAGTGATCATCTACCCTTACTAGTAGGATATCATTTTTCTATTGTTTGCTTATCCTTGTCAAATTAGTAGTGCTGAAAACACTTACTTGTTCTTTGTTTATATACTCTTACCTATTTGGTTTGTGACTTTCATTTTTAATTTTTATTATCAAACACTAGAGTGGAAAAATTAAAAATCTAAGTCTGACCCCAAGTCAAGGTGTTACTAGAGATACAGAATGAATATTGAGTTAGATCAACAATTTCATTTTCATAAATTACATTGAGGAAATCTTCAGAAGCAAAAAACATAAAACAGTAGAAGATTGCACAGAGAAGATATTCTCTTGACTCCAATTTTGCTAATAACTACAAATTGCAAACAAACATGTAACCTTCAGTTTTCAAGAAATGTACTATATAGTCAAAAGTTATCTCATTTTTTCTAGTGCTTATAAAAATGAAGAGAATTTAGAATTTGAATTGTGGTATCACAACCTTTTAGATATCTTTCATATGAATTCATAATTATTGATCTTAAGGCAATACCATTACTGGAATTATCCCCCCAAAATATTAAAATTTGATATGCTGTATATCACGACCTAAATGATTTTTAGTGATTTCATCCATATTACTCTCCTAGCTTTTTGGTTTCTTTACAATTCATTATTTAATAAGAAGAATACAATTTGGTAAGATAGGATCATTTAACAGAAATACCCACATAAAGTACTTTATTGAACAACTCCAATTCAGATGTTGCAACTCACACACATTCACCCCTTTATACACATACACTCCCCTCTGCACACACATAAGCACATGATGGTCTATATCATTATGGACATATCTATTAAATATCTTTTAAGAATGAGTCTGATTATTTCATCTTATTTTATATGTAAAGATGTGAAATAATCTGCTTGAATAGGGACATTATCTCTATACACACTAGAAAGACACAAGTGAATGAATCTTAGGGGCCACCTAACCAGTAGAAGCAATGAACTATGAGAGTTCATAGGCAGAAGAAAAGTTGTTTCCCAATGGAGGTTATTGGGAGGAGTCACTGAAATATTTAACACTGCATCAGCAGCTCTAAATTATGCTGTAACTGCCTCCACACAGTCTCTGACAGAAAATTATGAGAGAATTCCAACCACACTTTCTATTCAAATTGGTCAAATTGATCTTAAAACACAGCTGCACAAAGGAAGTGAATGATACATTTGAATTCCTGCCAATCACACTGCCACATGGACAAATCCTTTCTGATCTGCTCATTCAACAGTAGGTATAGAATTTGAATTTTTCCAATATTGTGTATATATAGATACAGCCTTAGTGAACAGATGATATGCCTGAGAGGCCAATTAATTATTTTATACAAATGTAGTCCCTAAAATGCAAAATACTTATCATGTTCCTTACAGTGAAGTATTAACATTTTTTCCCTCATCTATTTCTCCTACTAACACATGAATTCTTGGAGGACAAGAAGTGTGTGTGTATATGTGTGTGTGTATCTACAATGTATGTATACATATATATTGCACACACA
This sequence comes from Galemys pyrenaicus, assembly GCA_019455555.1. Classification (NCBI taxonomy): domain Eukaryota; kingdom Metazoa; phylum Chordata; class Mammalia; order Eulipotyphla; family Talpidae; genus Galemys; species Galemys pyrenaicus. The sequence continues at coordinate 1,166,427 of JAGFMF010011502.1, forward strand.
AACACATGTGTGCACACACACACAAAACCCACATTATGAGCTCAGAGAATGTTTGCCTAATGAATCCCAATAGGTATAGAGTACTTATGTTAGCTCTATACAACGCTGCGTCTGAAAATGAAGTCTTATATTGTTCTAGAGAGAGGCACTTCTCATCAGGGTAAATTTCATTTCTCAGGTTGGATAGAATTCCTATTAGTCATTAGGATTTATTATCTACATAGTATATTTTTAACAGAGGCTAATTCATATATCAGGAATTCAGCAGAATGAATAACAGGAAAATAAATTTTAAAATACATCTGAAACAATCCAGTGTGTAATTGCTTTTGTCCTATTGAAACAAAATGATTTTATTTTTGTAATTTAAGAATTTCTAGTTAAAATAATTTAGAAATGGACCTCCCTAGTGGCAGAAGGGGTTAAGTCTCAGCACCACGAAGCTATCAGCAGTCACTGCAGCATAAGTTCGATCCCCAGCCAGGGAGCTGACACATGGCACAGCAGTTCTCTCTTGACTTGCCCGCTGCTCCCTGCAGCAATGTATTTTAGGAGATCTGCCTCTTCTGATCCCCACTCTGACTCTGGTGAATCATCTCACCCCCTCCACACCTCTGGCCTACACCCCAGCTCTTGTATGCATAAATAAATCTTTAAAAACAAATTAAATAATTTATAAATGTTTTCTTAAAAATTGGAGCTATGACAGTCTTTTTATGTTATTTTATGCATTTTTATTTCTGATATCATTATTAATTGGGACAGTATTTGATTTCTCCCCTCAGGCTTAGTGCCCATAGTTCTCCCACCACCATAGCACCCCTGATATAACAACATCACCCCTTGTGCTCTTCCCTTCCCCCTTTAGACCCCTCTCTTTCCCCTGCTATATGCTTCAGATCTGTGTTGAGCTTGTAAGTTTTTTTCCTTTTCCTTAGCCCCTTGTTCGGTTTTTCTATATTCCACATATAAGTAATACCATCTGATACTTAACATTTTCCTTCTGATTTATTTCATGTGGCATAATCTCTTTCAGCCATATTCATGTTACCACAAATGGCATGAGTTTATATTTTTGATTACCAAGTAGTATTCCATTGTGTAAATACTATATCTTCTTAATTCATTCATCTATTTGGGGGCATATAGGTTGTTTCCATACCTTAGCTATTGTAAATAGTAAAGTGAAACACTCTTATACTGCTGATGGGAATGTAAACTCATCCAGCCACTATGGAAAATTCTATGGAGTTTCCTGAAAAACTAAATATGGATATCTACTATATGACCCAGACATTCTAGCCCTAGGAATGTAGTCAAAGGACACAAAAACTTTAATTTGATAATCTTATAGATCACTTTGTTGAATATTATTTCATTTCTCTTAGAATCCTTAGTTTAAGAAGTAGAACACATAGCAATTGGGGATCAAATTGTTTGTCTGGGGATATCAGCTCTCAATCTTACAGTATTATAACCTCATTGGTGAAGTGCACAAAAAGATCTTTGAGTACATAGTGCTGTTATCATTATTAAAAGAGAAAGTATTTTAAAGAATTTGCAGTGTCTGGCACAAAATAAGTGTAATGCTATCCATTATTGTTAACTGAATATTACATAGGGAAAATGAAATACAATATTTATCTGTTACAAATACTAAAATCAGTTCAAACATTGTCATATTCATTTTACAGTGTATATATAGTAAGCATAAAAATGAATTATCTAAACAACACTTTATTATTTCAAGCTTATTTCTTATAGTCTCCTACTAAAGTTCATAAAAAAACACTCCATTTCATTACAGTAAATTAAAAATACCTGAATATCATCATTTAATAATAAAAAATCCATTCCCATACCTTCTAGACTCCACATATTTTCTCTTGATTACATTTTTGTGTCTTATTTGCAATACCCAATTTCTCCCACTATAAGCTTATTAAAGAAAATTGATTATTACACTTGAAAGAAACAATAGTAAAGTATTAATAAGTTTTAGTCACTATAGGAGGCTTTTGCACCACAGATAATATCTGGAAAGAGACATGATCTGACTATTAACAAAATTAGTGTCTATATCCAATCAGGTCTAGCTTATTATCTGAAGGTTTTTTTTAAAGATTTTATTTATTTATGCATAGACGCATTGGGGTACAGGCCAGAGGTGTAGGTGATGAGAGGATCCACCAGAGACAGACTGGGGAACAGAACAGGCAGATCAACTGAAATACACTGCTGAGGGGAGCAGCGGGCAAGGTAGGAGAAATCTGCTGTGCCATGTGGGTCCCCTCCCTGGCCGGCAGCAGGGATTGAACCCATGCTGCAGTGGCTGTGGTTTGCTTCATAGTGCGTTGCTTAAACCACTGCACCACCAGGGAGGCCCTGCATTTTTTTTTAAATTTTTTTCACCATGCCACTTCTAAAGATTAAAGCTGCACAAAACTAAGACCTTTTGAAAAATGTGTTATTTTTCAAATAACATTACTTGAATAGCTTTATATGACATTTTTCAAATAGCATTATTACAATACCATTTTGAGATGATATAAAAAATCTTAGATTGTTACAAGCCAAATATTAAGAATACATTTACTTGTATAACTCTATTTACCAATCAGAGGGGTTCATAAAATATATCCTAACTTTCTTTTAGTATTAAATTATTTTTCAACAGATGCTCACTTTTGTGTTATTCCTAAATTAATATTTACAGTAATATACTGAGATTTCCTTGGACGATATCTAAGCCAGAAAAATTTTGGCTAGCAAGTAGAAGACAAAGAATTGTAGGGTAATTCACCAAGGGCACAGTATGCCTAGAGCATGCAATGCTGGTTTCATCCATTTCTATGCCACATATAATAAAACACAAGAAGTTATCTGGCACACAACTAAGCAGAGTGCAGCTGATTTAAATTTTAAATAGCAAGTTAGAAGAACTTCATCTGAAGAAACTGTATCTCATTTTTAGATAGACTTCAAAGGCAGCAAGGCTAGGATTCCAACCATCCAAATTTAAGGAAATCAAGCATCCTGCTCCTGTTTTAATGCGTTAGTGAATTGTAAAATTTAAATTAAATTTTGTGTCTGTATACAAAATGTATCTACTACATTTTTTTCAATAACTCTCAACTGTGTATTTTTTATAACCTTATAAAACTGAAAGGTCTCTAAGGCAAGGACGACCTTTCGAGAATTCATCAGTAACAACAGAATTGTTAGGTATAAAAATTATGCTTTTGCTATAAAAACTACACTGACATTACCTAACTGTTTCTAACCCTCTTAAATTCCATTATCACACGCAAAAAAATAAAAACATTACTAAATATGTGTTTTGTTTTGTTTTCTGCCAGAGGTAATTCCATGATGTCTGTTATCAGTGGTATCTTTAAACTGAGCAGGGTTTATTTAATTAGGGGTTAACAACAAAATTAAACTTTCTTATTTACATGTGCAATAACTAAGTCCAAAATAAAGTAAACACACCTCTCAAATTCATAAAGCAGAAAAATAACTGAGTTAAAGATTCCCCTATCCCAGACCAGTAGAATCTGATGACATCAAACTGTTTCTGGTTTTGTATAAAGGAAAAATAAACTATAACTGTTGTTGCAATTTTCTGTAGCATCCAGCTTGTGTGTCAGAATGCCAGGCCCTCCATTGTCTGACCTGGATAGACTCCAGACTCCCTCTCAATCTATCAGTCTGCACAATCATCCCTATAAATTTTCTGAGTCCTCCCAAGTCATGAGAGATAAAGTGGTAAAGTGGACTTAGGAAATTTAGATAATTGGTATCACTGGTTTCATCCAAAGAACAAGTACCCCCTCATAAGTCCACAATAAAATATTTTCAAGGGCCTTCCCTTGTGACACAGGGGTTAAAGAAACAGTACTATCAAGCTATCGCTAGCTACTGTGACATTAGTTGGATCCCTGGCCAGGGAGCTGACCCACATGGCACAGCAGACCTCTCTTGTCTTATATGCTGCCCCCCTTACCAGTGTATTTCAGTCAATCTGCCTGTTCTGCTTCCCCCCCTCTGTCTCTGGTGAATCCTCACATACCTCCACACAGCTGGCCTACACCCCAGTTCTCATATGCATAAACAGATGAATCTTTAAAAAAGATTTTCAGTATAATTCATTTAATTTACCAGAGAAAACAAATCACATGTCTTGCCAAAGTATTTCATGTTGTGTTCCTGTGAAGAGAGCAAGTAAAATAGATTCACCTGGCATTTTAGAACAATCATGCCAAGAATACAATCTTCAAAATTAACAAAAATTCCAAGTATTGTTCTCCCTTTGTATTACATGGTAATGCTGAAGAAGCAAAATGAGAATACAAATCATTTTTCATATGGAATCTTTGTCTTTTTGTCCCTAAACAACTACATATAATGCAACTAGTTTAGAAAGACATTTGTTCCCTGAAAAATCACAGCCTATACAAATAGCCCCAGTCTAAAGTTTTGACAAAAATTTCCAAACACCTAGACTTAAAAGGAATTAGTTTTTGCAATGTATGGCAAAACTGTTGAAACAGAAAAATACTGAAGTGGCAACATTTAAAAAGAAGAGACAAAAAAAAAAAAAAAAAAAAAGGTTTATCTGAAAAAAATACACTAACAGCATTGTTCATTGGCAATTAAAGGCAAACTGTCTGTANAAAAAAAAAAAAAAAAAAAAAAAAAAAAAAAAAGGTTTATCTGAAAAAAATACACTAACAGCATTGTTCATTGGCAATTAAAGGCAAACTGTCTGTAAAGTAATTTCATCATTCCATCTAAGCCCAGGTTACTGACATTATCTTGTCATTTCATCTTTTTTCTACATATACCTTAACGCCTTGTTCATCTATTTAATGTGCAGGGTGCTGAATCCTCGCTTAGAGTCTGTCATATTCCCTTGATAACAGCCCTTGCCCCCAAATGATCAATCATGTCTCTTTAGTGATGTGTAGAATCTTGCTGTGAGTGTGTCAACAGGAAGCATTATAATGGCTTGCAAATCTTCTATAAAAGCTTGCAAGTTTTATTGAAGTTACACTGAACATTTTTTCATGTGACTGTTTGCCATCTGTATGTCTTTTTTAGAGAAGTGTCTGTTTAGCTTATCTGCCAATTTTTGATTATGTTGTTTTCTTGTTGCTGAGCTATATGAGTTTTTTGTAGATCTTTGACATCAATGCCTTATCAGATGTACAGTGTGTATTTTCTCCATTCAATAGGGTGTCTCTTTGTTTTAGTTACTATCTCTTTTGCTGTGCAGAAGCTTTCTAATTTTATATCATCCCAATTGTTTATATTCTGTTTTGATTTTCTTTCTGCTAAGATGAAACAATTTTTCTCTGAAGCTTATGTTCTGGATTTTTTTTCCTACATATTTTTTTATTTGGGGGGTCTTATATTAGTCCTTTACTTTGAGTTGAGTTTTTAGTAAGGTATAAGATAGTGACTAAATTTCATTCTATTGTATGTGACAGTGCAATATTTCCAAAACCATTTATTGGTAAAATTTCTTCTAGTTCTAGTTCTTCTAGTTCTAGTGTACAGCTCATAGTCTTAGCACCTTTCTCATTTTAGCTGCCCATACATAAATAGGTTTATTTCTGGATTCTCAATTCTATCTCATTGGTCTCTGTGTTATTTTGTTGGTTTCATATTTTACAATCACTGTGGCAAAATCTATCTTTTTGGTGCTTTACATGAAATTTTATGGGAAATTATACACAATTCCAAGGGAAAGTAAGGCCCACTAGTGTGTATCCATGTCATTTGGATTTCATCTGTGACTTTGGAAGAGGGAATGAAAGTTTTTGTACACAATGGAGAGTGCAGAAGAAAATTTATGTGACCTAATGATTATGTTGAGAGACACAACAGAAGCAGAAAATCAGAAGCTCTAAGATTCCACCAGAAACTAAGAAGTTTATACATCATTACTGAATTATAAGATAAATAGTACTGTGGAAGACTGGCATATAGAATATCATAAGATGATGGTAGTGCACCATCCTTCCATTTGTAGATTCATTCAAGTGTTAAATGATGAAAAGCAAAGGAATAAGTAAGTTCTTTGTGGTCACACTCAGAAATGGCTATCAACTGCATGACAATAACAATAAAACCAAATGCATGTTACAAAATTTCTTAACAGGTAAAAAGAATAAAGCCAATAATCAGGTCAATATAGACACATAAATTTAAGAATAATGCTCAATTTGATAACAAGAAAGAGCAATAATACATGTAAAATCCAAAATTCATTATGAGTTATAATGAAAATAATGTAAAAATTTAAAAAATAATAATTATATATTTTGCTGATTTAGATAACCAAATTACCTTTCTTACATGCATTTGTACTTCAGTCATAATTCCTGACTCACAGCTCCCAAAAGTTTTATAACTGAAGAAGTATCTCTTATTATGCTAATGAAAATACCTTTTGGAAAACACTTTAGAATGGAGGCTCATTGCCAGGAAAGCCAACACAAAATACAGTATAGAACATTCATTTCTTCCCCTGATTTTCAGGCCTCAGGGAAGAAATACAAGTTGAGTTCAATTGCCAATGAACCGTGAGTTAATCAGCCATGCTTTATTAATGAAGCTTCCATAAAAGTTCAAGAGGAGAGGACTTTAAAGAGCTTATGGTTTGGTGAACACGTGGAGATTTTAGGAGATCATGTAAGAATAGGGCATGGAAGTGCTAAAAGTTTTCCCCATACCTTTCTCAGTGTATCTTTCATCTTCCTGTGCCTGAAATTTATATCTTTTCAAAAAATCAGCAATACAATAAGTAAACTGGTTTCTTGAATTCTGTGAGTTTTAACTAATTGATTGAACCCAAGGAAAGGGACATGAAGACCTTTAATTTATATAACAAGTTGACCTAAGCACAGATGCAAGCCTGAACTTTGGACTGGTATATGAAATAAAGAGTGGTACTGGGGGGCCAAACCCTTAACCTGCTGAATATAATGTTATTTCTAAGTATGGTGTGTCAAAATTAAAATGTATTGCATAGAATTGATTTTATAATTTAATATTTAAAGAATCTCAATTTTTTGATGTGCTAGAGACACTAAATTTATTTTTTTAATTTAGGGTTTTTAAAATAAGAATAATGTGTTTCTTATGTAGAATATTTAACATTCATACTTACTCAAAATTTTATTTCTTATAAAATATATTAAATGTTTTTTTCCACTGTGTAAATGTCACACAGAACCTAGAAGCAAACAGAATTAATTCAAGATTTCCTGCATGGTTTCACAATGTACCTGTACCCTGAGTTTGAAATGTTGTCAGCTTCTTTACACAGTGCTGTAATCCCTTACAGAAAAAACTCAGAACTAAAACAATTATCAGTAACAAATCAAATAAGAGTCAACTTATAAGTTTATGTCTGATATTAAGTACCTTATTCAGTATCTAGTGGTTCTCACCATATGGTCTTTATATCAACAGCACCTGGGAACTTGTTAGAAAATAAAGTCTAACCTTCCATTTCAAATTTACTTGATCAGAAACTTGGTTTGGGAACCAGGACCCTGAGTTCTAATAAGTCGTCCACGAGATTCTAATGCATGCTCTGTTTTGAAAAACCACTGTTCTATGATATATATTAATAAAGTGATAAGGTGGCAATAAACATGTATTCCACTTATAAATTCTATCATTCAAACCATAATATCCCTTTTGATCTAATTATGCTAAGTTAAATAATCAGAGGAAAAAAGTTACATGCTGAATGATTTCACTTATATGAGTAATACAAAGGAAAACAGTGTTTGATAAAACTGAACAAATAACAAACCCTACCAACTTGACTGTAGAATTGAAGTTACCAAATGAGAAAGGAGAGGGGGAGATCGATGTGGGGAGGGTAACAATGAACTTGTGGAGTATTTTCATTGCCCTGGTGATGAGTGTGGTAGAGTGACAGACACCTAAAGAGTGTGCCCCTGTACCTCCAAATTATATACAATGATGCAAATTATTGCAATGATTCATGAAAAAAAAAATCAGTGGATATCAGTGATAAATAATGCCCACAATTTAAAAGAAAAAACAAGTGAGTTATCAGACTTAGTGAATGATATCATCAAATTTTGATCTCAGTATTCCATATATAAAGCTCTGTCTATTAACACAACCTATTTGTGTTTTCTAACCAATACATACTCTAAACAGACTGTAGATATGAATCGTTTTATGAAAGGCAGTTATCTTTCTGAGAGAAACCAGTCACAAATATATCTTGCATAAGAAATATCTCATTACTCTGTTTTTCTAAAACTAAACAATTATAAATAACACCAATAATATAATAATTCATAACAATTACAAACTACCCTAGTAGTATCAGAGAAATAACTGTTATTAAAAAATCCTAAGTTCCATAAAAGAATATTTAATATTAAACTAGAAATATTTCTAAAAATTCCAAAAAGTGTAGCAATTACAGTATTCTTACATTTTGTTTCAATGTCTATTGTTTAAGAAAAAAATAAAGCAATATGAATGACATTGAATGAGTAAATGTGGAGGAGGGTGTTGTAAATTATGCATAAATTATTAGGGACACAGAAAGATTTACAAGAATGATTTCAATGGTATGGTGGGTGTAAACTTGTTTGTCATAATTTTAGGAGTGAAAAAAATGTAAAGATTAGGAAACAGGATATTTACAACCGCTTTAGGTTTTGTAATAAAGTAAGAGAGAAATTATTTGACACTAGTGGGTTGATGGTTACAAGAGGGAATTTACAGAATTTTAAGATAGAACCAGATTTGCGTCCTGATGGAAATGAAGAAATTGGGTAGAGAGAGAAAAACTGGTGTTAAGTTGATAAACTGAATAGAATTTCAAGAGAAAAATCTTTAATCTGGTGAAAAAAGATGGAATCCAATATAGAAGAGGAACTTCTGATTAAATGAAGAGTCTATACATCTCTTTCACATTAACATAATATGGGAAGATTTGGTAGAATTTCTGATTTATTATTTCTTTTTGCTTCTATTGCAAAAAGTAAAAGCAGATTATTCAATCAATTAATTAATTAATAATTGGGGGAAGGCATCCTGAAAGTTTTGGGTCCAATGGAGATATAAATATCCATTTCATTCGAGTGTTACTGACAAATGGTAGTTATGATCTGACAGGTTCTGACACAAAAGTTAAAGCTGGATTCATCATTAAATTGTATCTGTTCCTTTTTCATATTCTGCTACTTAACTCTGGTTAATATTTTTTGAACTGAGTATCATAAATGGAAATATGGATTATATATATATATATATATATGATGTGTGAATGATAGTAACTGTACTAATATATAATATAACCCTATAAGGAAGACTTGAAGACATAAGGATTATAGACAATGACAAGGGTAAATGGTTCATGGATTCAAAATTCTTGACAAATTCTGGAGTAAAAATAATAATGATCATTGTACAAATAATAGAGATTTGGCAGGTAGTACAAAAATATCTTAAGGGATTCCCTAATAGACATGGATGTTTGTATAAAATGGAAAACTAATTGAAAAGAAATAAGTGTGAAACTGAAATACCAAAGCCTCAAATCTCCTATACAAATGTTGAAAGGTAGTAAGCGCTTAGGTAATATAGCAAAAACACTATTTAGTAAACTGCTAAAGTCTTTAGTAAATGAGCACCTACATTATAGTAGGTGATGCCATAGGATATGTGTATGAACAATAAAATCCAATGGAATGCATTGCAAAGGAGCAACAGTCTATGAAGAAAGAAAGAGGAAAACATCTAGATAAATAAGAATAAAATAAATGTGAATATGTGCCCATAACCAGATATAGTGTTTATTTAGTTATAGAAGTAGCAGCCACATTAGAGAAGGCTGGAGAGGAAGTATCTTCTCCAATAGAGTCTAAGTCTGAATTAGGGAAAGAAGATGAAAGAAATATGCATGCTAAATAGAAAATATGTTGTTGATCGTACAAGGTAAATAGTAGAGAGAAAATTTGGAAATTTCTGGAGATGAAGGGAAGGTTGGTGACTGGGTTAATTAAGATTTAAACAATATAGGGAAGCCCATAAAAGAATACATACTGTTGCTCAGGATAGTAACTCTGAGGAAAGATGGGTGGAGAATGCATCTACTAGCTATTGTCCCCATGTGGTCAAAGGTATGCTTTGTGGTTCATTAATTCCATAGCACTTCTGGGCTACTTGATACCTTACCTTAACTGCAGATCTCCAGGGGGAAATTAATGGACAATATAAGATGCAAAAATTAAATAAGGGTCTGATGATGTACTTTGAGTATTTCAGTCCATGTCAAAGCTGGAAAAAGTGACGAAAAGTGGTAAATGCAAGCAAGATAATCTTAAGTAGTTCTGAAGAGATAGTCTGGTTCACATACACACACACTTACACTCACGCTCATACACACATTCACACATACACACATCTTTCTATTACAGTTGGAATTACTTTTATTTAAATAAATTGTGTCATAAATAGACATAATAGTAAAATAATTTTTATGTCTTTTAATAATGGTTTTCCTATTTCATCTTCTTTAGTTATTACTACTTAAAACTGGAGTCATATTTTCCATTCTTCAAATTATTTAAATATTGATATGAATTGTGCCAAGTAGTAGAAAGGAGTTTGGATTAGTTGACAAAATTCTGAAAAGGCAATATTTGATCTGCCATTATCTCAACATACTATAAATGCAATTGGCAATAATGTGCCATCCATATGGCAAAAGCTAGAAGTTAAAGTGAAATTCAAAAAGAGAGAAAAAATAATACAGATGTTTATATTATATGTGTATATATTAATTTATTAATGGCTCTTCTACCATAAGCATTTATATTTGGATTCTCACTTTGAAAATGACATTCTTTTCTAACATATTTTTTTAAATTTCATGTATCTTTAGAAAATATTCCTGTGTTCTCTTTCAGAAGTTACCACTTGCTCCAGTGAGCTAAGATATATAACATGACACACAAGTGCAGAATTTTTTTTAAAATCTGGCTTGGTTTTAAATAGTATAATAATTATTGTATTGTGACATGACATTCATTTCAGTGGAGATGTGTTTCTTCATCTGGCCAATTGGCTCCTTCTCAAACTGCTAATTTTCCTTCAGTATTATTCAAAAAACATTATGTGGAAACTTCCAAATTGGAGTGATAAAAGACTTAAAGGTAATAAAATTAAATGTACCACACCTTTTTTACAACATTATCTATTAACAAGAAACCTCGCAGAGGAAGTATCATTATTTTCTCACCTTTAATCATATTTATGAACATGCTAGCAAACATATCACTGATTTTAGAAGTTATTGTACATTTCAAACTATACAATAAGGTGACTATAATAAAAATATTATGATATTTAAAACACAAAAACAGGGGCCTCCTGGTGGCGCAAGGGAAGTCTTAGCACTATGAAACTATCAGCAACCATGGCAACATGAGTTTGATCCCTTACCAGGGATGTGACCAACATGGCACAGCAGACCTTCCTGACTAGTCTCCTGCTCCTCTCAGCAGTGTGTTTCAGTCAGTCTGCCTGTTCTGCCCCCTACTCTGTCTCTAGTGAATCCTCTCCCCCACAACACCTCTGGCTTACACCCCAGATTGTGTATTTATAAATAAATATATCTTTAAAAGAAAAAAGTAAAATAAAACACAAAAACATTATGGTTTTGGAATAAAAACAGACACACTGACACATATCATGGTCAGCTTATCCGAACAGTCAATCTATGACAAAGGAGCTGAGAGTGTACAGTGAAGAATGTAAAGTCTCTTCAACAAATGGTATTGGAAAAACTAAGCAGTTTCATGTAAAAGAATTAAAGTAGGCCACTACTTCATACCATGCACAACAAAACTAATTCAAAATGGATTAAAGACTTGGATGACTGACTTAAAACTATAAAATACATAAAGCTAAATACTTTGAGATACTAACTATGGAAATGGGTTTTATAATTAAATGCAAAGGAAACAAAAGCAAAATTAAAGAAATGCAATAACACAAAACTAAAAAGCTTCTGTAAAGTGAAAGAAACTACCACCAAAACAAAAATACCCCATCAAATTGGAAAAAAATGTGGAAGTTTCTCAATTAACATAGATCTATCACATGATAGATTAACATAGATCATCATATGATAGATTAACATAGATCTATCATATCAAGTATCTACTGAAAGAATACAAAATCACTAATTTGAAGGGATAAGTGCACTCCTATGTATATTACAGTACTATTTGCAATAGCCAGGTTACTAGAGCATACTAAATACCTAATCACAGAAAAATAATTAAGAAGATGATGTTATATACATAAATGAAGTACTACCCAGTTGTAAAAAATGACATTTGACACATGGTTTGAACTGGAGGGGCTTATAATAAATGAAATAAGAATGAAAAAGACAAACATTAAATCACATATATAGAATATATAGAAACAAAACAAAGGAACAGAAAATGCTAAATTATAATTAATGCTAGAAATATAACTGTAGAATAAAGTCTAACAGATCAGGAGGGTACAGAATGGGGAGTAATGAGAAAAAGAACTCAATGGATTATAATAAATGATTAAGGGTGGCATAGTGGTAGGTGTTGTATGGTAATAAACATGGGAATTTGTAAACCAATATTACCACAATAAAAAAAGAAAAAAGAACATGCTAATATTATGCATTGTATAGTGTTATTTTCTTCCCTAAATACTCAAAATATTAGCTTGTGCAAGCAACGACTATTGTAATACAAGTTCAATTTGAAAATAATGAGACTTTACAATGTGCATGTATCATCTCATGAATTCAGCTGAATCTCTTCTTCTCCAAGTTCTGAAAGTGACATAAAATTTGTGTAAAGGCAATAACTTTTACAATATATCAAGACAATTAAAAGAATTAGTGTCAGACTTATAGTAATGTAAAATATCTAGTATACCTGTGGAATGACATTTTATTCAGATAAAATTAAATCACATATCAAGCCATGAAAGGACATGAAGAAACTAAAAGTGATAGTGTTCAGTGAAAGAAGCCAGGCTGAAAAGCTAAACGCAGTATGATCCCTAAAATATGGCATTTTGGGAAAAAGCAATATTGTAGAGTTAATAATGGGATTACACTTAATGTCAAATATATATAAATTTTTAAAAATTTTTAAAAAACTTCTCTAATTCTGTTTTGCACCAAGAGAGTGTCCTGTTTTTTAAATGATAATGTTTGGAATTTTTAAAGAATCTTTTGTTGTTGTTTCCTTCACCACCAAATATATCTGATAGTGACTTAAAGGTTTTCTTGTAAATCTTCTTCACAACTAGACATAGACACAAAAGTAGATTTTGAACCCTGAGAGGTTGTTGAAGTCTACCTGGTCCGGATTATCCAAGCTTCTCTTTACTGAATTTCCATATTGGAATAGATGGAATTTCCAAACTAAAGGGATCTATATTAATCTGTTTGTAAAGGAAAGTGAATCCAAGAGTCATCAAAAATCCACTCATACTAAGGGGTGGTTAAGAGAGCATATGAGATTTTTTCTTTAATATATTAAGACATTTCTCGACTATAAGAGTATGTCTGAAACACACAATATAAAGCTCCATAAAAATTTCATCAATTCATTAATTTTTCTGAAACATGTATTGGGAGCCTTTAGGAGAAACTATAGCATCTACCCTAAACTCTTGTGGAAACAAAAAAGAAAATAAACATCCAACATCGCTCATTGCAGTCAAGCTGGCAGCTACACTTCTGGTAGGCGTCTCTTTAGGCAGAGCCCCATAAGCAAAGTAGATAGTCAGACAACATTAAGAAAGCTGTTTGGAATATGAAGTCAGTCTTGGAGTCAAGGCTAAGTTTTTCTGAATTTAGTAATTGTGTCATTTTATTCATGGCAGTACAGTCAGAAAAACTAGAAACATATTTTTACGAGTTAAATCAGTAACTAGCATCACAGACATGTCTGAAAGGATGAGGGATTTTTTTTTTCAGTTTTATTCTGAAAAATGATTTTATTTTATTTTTCTTAAATTTTATTAATTTTCCAAGTGTTTACATAACTATGATTTAAGGAAAGAGTAATATCCCGTTGAGTGTTGTTCCCACGATTTCTTTATCTAGTCATATTTTGATGAGAAGTTAAGTTGCATCCATGGTCTGGCTATATTGAATGATTATGCATGCATCTTTTTGTATGAGAGTTTTCATGTTCTTTGGGTAAATACCTAGTTGTGGTATTGCTGGATCATATGGCATCTTTTTGAGGAGTTTTCTGAGGATGCTACCTACCACTTTCCATAAAGGAAGCACCAAACTGCATTTCTACCCTAGTGAATGAACATTCCTTTTTTCTACATTCTTACCAACATTTGTTGTTCCCAGTCTTTTGATAGAAGGCATACTGATATATATTCACATAATAATAATAATAATAATAGTAGTAGTAGTAGTAGTAGTAGTAGTAATAGTAATCATAATGATAAATATACTCAAATAATAACAAAATTACTAAATAATAAAATAAATTACATTGAATATTTTTCCATGTGCCTGTAGACTGTAGATGTCATTTTTGAAGACACATCTATGTAAGCTCTTTTTCCCACTTATTTTGATTTGAGTCATTGCTTTAGTGTTATTGGGTGGTATTTTTATATTTTGGAAATCAACTGCTTGTATGTGTAATGTGCAAATTTCTTCTCCCAAGGATAGGGAATTCGGATAATAAATATGGTGGCAAATGGGTCAGATATAAGTTGCATATCCTGAACAGATACAATGTGTAACACACAGAAGGGAGAGGCCAGGGAAAGACTCATCAACATTCAAGGTTAACTTCCAAAATGTCCAACACACAGAAAAAGAGCAATAATATACAATTTGCCATCTAATATAAAGTATTACTATAACAGTATCCTTATTCTGGAAAGAAGAAAATACCCAGTAAGAGTCAGCAATTCTCTAGCCAACTGATAGAGCAACAAGCACAAAACACAGGCAGGCCACACAACTGGATAGGTGCTCACATACTGGCCACCTGTCTGCTCTTGTTCCTGAAGCTTATTCCCATTCAAATATGAAGCCAATTTAGCTACGGATGTGGAAAAACATGAGCATAACTAAAACAAGAAGGGCATGAGTAAATTCTACAGTCAGGTCAGATATTATAAGAAATCCAATAACTACATGTTGAGCCTTTGTGAAAAGAATCAGAATATAGACTGGGTAAGTTATGTGGTATAAGATCAAGATTCACCTCTTTATGTTAATCCTTTCCAAAACAATACTGATTGGAACAAATTGCATGCCAATAAGAAATGCTGAACTGACAAAAAGCAGACAAAAATAAACACCTAAGAAAATTAAAAAAATAAATGTTTGAAATGCATCCTGGATTTTGTGTGTATGTGTGTGTGTGATTTCAAAAGGTACTGCTTGGAAGACACAAATAGTCATCCTCAAATGTATTTCCAGCATGCTCCTTATGACTGCTTTGTCTATTCATTTATAATATGGAATCTTTCTGGACTACAGTAGGGTTTACAATGTATGACTCCTTGAAATCATACAGAACTGGGCTTGCACACACATCAATTGAAAGTCTGGAGAACCATACCTGATGCGAGGGAATTATAAACTCCTTCTTATGAATATCTCTCCCTTAAAATGCAGTAGTTTTGGCACTTATGAGTAGTATTTATTTGAACAAAGGGTCTAATTATGAGAAAAAAGTCTAGCTCTGAAAAATAAGTTGAAAGTCATAGATACAGCCCAGGATTTCTGGTACACAAGAATGTGTTCTCTTCATATCCTAGGCAAACAAGCATTACAAATTACTTAGTTTATTCAGTCATTCAAATTCTATATTTAGGAATGAAGGGGAAACCACTAACTGAATTCAAGTGGTTGGGGGTCAGGATTAAGATATATTAGTAATCTATGTCTGGGGTCTATCAGAGAAATATAACACACTGTGACTTCCATGTTTAATGGAATATTTAGCAAACAGAATGACTCTAGACATAATTGTTTTCAATCGTAAGTGACTTTGAACCTTGTTATAATCCTCGAGAACCCAGTAGGAAATCCATTAATAGACATCCACATGCGTGGTTGCATCAGCCTCAGACCATCATAATTTTCATCACACACATATTATCCAGCAATATTGCCATTTTAATATTACATTTAAATGTAATTTAATGCAGCAATATATAAACAATGCACTTGTGAGGGTCAGTAGTCTTTAAATTGAACAGAAGACAACGAATTGCATGGTTCTCACTAAATCCACACTGAAAATCATGCACTAGTGGGAAATAACAATTCAAAATTATGGTGATAATTTATTAGCAAAATACATTTAGTGGTTTTACTTCTAGTCTTTGGAAGTCAGGTTCTGCTCTTTATAACAAAATTAATGATTTCTTAAAAAAAAAAAATAAGCTTGTCTTAGCACCAGAGATGCATTCATGGTTTTACATTGTTTCTAGTTTTCTTTCTAAAGGTATATTTGACTCACTTTAGGAACTTCACTCTTAACTTCACTCTTTTTAATACTTTATTCTGACTAAACAAAAGACAGTTTGATAGCCCCTTAGCATCTAGAGCTATGATGATTTTTAGGAGCCTTGGTATGTTGCCCCCTGACGTATGTTGCAAACTGACGCGCATTACTACACCAAGTGGTGTGTGACACCAGTTCTCTTCTTGAGGAGGAGTCATGGAACTCTTAACTAATAAAGTAAGCTTTGGAAAATACAAATTTATAACAGATTTCCCTCTCAATTAGGCTCATTAAAGATCTCCACTCAATATAACTCAATATAGTTGTTTAAATTAAATGTGTTGAAAAAATATGTCCAACCATGGGCAAACACCTACACGTTGGTATGTATTTAGCATATTACTATCTTCCCTATACTTTTCAAAGTATTGATACTAGTATATTTTTAGATACTGGTCTAATGTAGATAAAAAAATAAAATATAAATTATAAATCTCAGTATTGAAAGCAACTCTCAAAGAAATGTAAAGGAATGATAATAGTTCATTAATTTACTCACAATGACTTTCTTTGAAAAATAGTGGTCTCAGTTGAAAAACATAAAGCAATGTATTCCTTTATGAGAAGTCACTTCTCTGGGATTCTCAGCATTCTGCAGAGTAGTCTAGATGTAGAACAGAAAAGTAAAAATTCTTATGAGTTTCAAACTATAAACAAAAACGTAAGTCACTGAAATATATTGACTTTATCCATAAAGAAGAAATATCAATACACCCCATTTACACTTATACAGAATTTTATCACATTTCTTTATCAGTTTTTTGGAGTAAATCAAAGTGTTGTGAATCATCAAGAAGGGAAATAAGATATAATCATTTTACAAATGGCTAATACCATGAGATTAAATTCTGTAAAACACGTTTCACAGAAATTGCCTTTAAAAGAGGAGAAAGCATAAGTTGAAAATCTGCCCAAAGCTCTATTTTTTAGTAGTTTTCATTCAGATCTAATCTGCCATACTTCAACCTTTAGAATTAATTCCAAGCTTAAGTTATTGATACTATTTAAAGGCATTGCTTGTGAGGGATAGATTATTGATTTGAAATGATTACTATCTTTAATGAGACATAGTTATTAACTCAGTTTTTTTGCAGGAGAGGGAACTGACCTCTATAAATCAATGCCTGAACAACAGATTACTAATTCAAAATACTTGAAAAATGTTTCAGCTTTTGCCACCTAATTGTTAATGATCCCACTTACATTATTTGTCCTTTCATGAACTTTAAGTATATTGTTGAAAATGTTCTAATAATTTCTTAAACTGATCACCAAAATGTCATATTTAACATATTAGTGGTTATGAGGAAAAGTTTCAGGGGTGTGCAGCTGGCTACATAGATATTGTATGTGTTGCTTATCAAATATACCCATGTGATTTGTTCTTATACTGTGTTTCTGAAAGTCTTTCAGATTTACAAAGAGGTCCATTAATATGAATTCTTAATAAGCTCCCAGAAAAATCTGAATCTTTGCAAAATTGGGAACCTTAAAATAGTTTATAAGCTTCAAAGTAGTGGGAGAGGTAATTTCAGAAAGAACTCCAGATTCCAACCCCTGATTTCCTCCATGCATGATTCCATCCCCATTACCATGGACCGAATTTGTGACTGTGATATAACACTCCTATGGTATGTTTCCATTAGGTTATAAGGTGATGGATTTTACAGTTGCATATAATTAATTAATTATACTATTAACAACTATTTATATAATAGTATAATTTATATATTATTATACTATAATATACTACATATATTCTATTATAATACATTATATAATTTATGCTGTATGATAGTATAATATATATTATTATAATTATACTGTTCACTATTTTCACTGTAACACTATTCACCTGATCATTCTGTTAGAATATTATGAACTAAGATATTATTGAAATACAACTTGGGTTTCATCTTAGTGCTCATTGCAGTCTTTGTAAGGCAGAACATTTCATATATTCAACCACAGAGTAAGTTTTGATACGAATTCAAGACACTTTTCCCCACTTTATAAAAAATATGAATTTCACAAATCAGTATTATTTTAATAGAATGCTTGTCAGTGTTTGAAAATACCATAAGTTTTGATATTAAAGAGACAAAAAAAAAACCTCCTATATAATTGCAATTAGACATACAACAAGCTTCTTTCCTACTCAAATTCATTCCAGACCTTGTCATAGTCATAGATAACAAGATTTTTTGTGCCCTCCAAACATCTACTTTCTGTTACAAAGTAAAGTGTGTTGTAACAGATTAACAACCTCAAATTAAACTTCCCAGCAGTCATTAAAAACATGCAAGCTTAACTATGCTAAAACATAAAGTTTAGAATTTTTGTTCCAAGCTCAGTCAATGTATCAATAGAAAGCACTCCACAGGACATGGGTTGTTGCTATTATAATATTAGTGTTATACTAAGAGTTTTACTTCAAGAATTCCCAAGTGACTTTTGATTTTTTTTCATAATATTTATAGAAAAATAAAAAAAGTTTCTAAGTGATGCACAATTGACTTTCCTACATTTCAGAACACATTTAATAAGATTATTTTACCAAGGAAATGAATTGATTTGTCATGTCAGCTCAGGATAAGAATGATAGGTGGAAATAACATATTTTAAAAACACTATAGAAACACTAACCAGAATTAGAATACCAAACTATTCTCTGTATCCACATCCTTTGCAATTGAACATGGTAACAGCTCCACTACCAATGTCTAGTGCCATTTTTCTTGATCTCAGCTGATTAGTAATATTCAAGAGAAGTAAACATGTGCTTAGCTAGTAATGCAACTATCACTCAAGAAGCTTTGCATAGTTTTACTTTCTTTCAGAAATCTTCTGATGGAAAGAACAAATTCAAAATAGTACTAAATTGCTGAATAATGTGAGCTCACATGGAGTGGAGAGTTGTCCCTATGAGTCCCTGAACATTTGAGAGATCAGCAAAGGTACTTACTGGCTCACAGCCAATCATGGAAACAAGCAAGGGACAAGATAAAGGAATCTTTAGCTGACGAACATTCATAAAAATTTATTTTTTCAAGCTACCAAAATTTGTGAGAGTTTGTTATGCAACAATAACTAAGTGATACAAGCAAAGAACTGGAAAAATATTTGTGCAACTGTATATTTAACAGATATATTCATGAATTTCACAGTTTTCTAAGTAATTTACATTGGATTTATTAAGCAATGATTGAATATACATTTTTTTATTCAAAAATCCATTGTAGACCAAATGATTTGTAGTCTGTGAATTACTGGATATTTTTCTAGCTTCTGTTTATATTACTGTAATGACAAAATAACCCTGCTTATAATTCTTATGAAAATAAAATGTTATCATCAGTGTTCTCTGCTATAAATGCAAAAATTAATTTTTTATTATCTAGAATAATTTTCAGTGGTTTTGACAAATTTGGTAATACCTCTAAATTGGGAACTAGTGAAAAGAAATATCTGCTATTTCACATGTCAGCAAACTTTTCAAAGAGAGATATTCTTAAGCACTTGAAGTAAAACATTAAAAGGAGAAAAAAGTAACTTTAAATTATGTATATTATTTTTATAAAGATAAAACAAAAGGAAATATCATTTTTTAGACATACTTTAAGCAAGGGGAAGGAATAAATTCTAGGAAGATGGCAGAAAAGGAAGGACTAAGAATCTGTCTTCTCACCTAGACAAAAATTTCACTGATAGAATTTATTGTAGATAACTATTTTTGACTCTAGAGTCTATTGCTTGCAACTTTCAGGGGAAAGTTTGGACAGCAAATTGTAGCTAAATTCATCTCTTTGTACAGAAGCAGCAGTACATTTTTCATCCTCAGCCTTGTGTCAGGAAGTTGTGTCCCTAGAGCAGCCTGCACACAGACTGCAGGAACCAGGGTGAACAAAGAGAATAAATATTCCCCAAATACTGGACCCTGTCCTCTGATCACAGAGATGTAGATTGGTAGGTATATGGTCATTGCTTTGCACCTCTTCCCATTGTAGCAAACTCTTTCTCCTACAGAAGTGGCTTATGGGGAGATTAAAAGGTCAATGCTCATTCGCTGTTTTTCCCTCTTTTCCCCTTTTCTTTTGGCAATGAAATGTTACAGATTAAGACGTGCAAATGCAACTCCATAACTTTCTAAAAAGTTAAAAGCACTTGTGTATGATCAGAGGAAGTGATAGAGGGCAACAAGGGTTAGTATAACTGGCCAAGGACACTGCCCAAATAGCTTACAGGTCACTATCTCAGTTCTTCACCCATATGCACAATTGCATCCTACTAAGGTTCAGATAATACTAATGGGGTTTATTTAACAAACCAGGGGAAACAAACAGTTACTGAGGCCAGAAGTGGGCATTTACCTCACCCAAAGCAGTATCCAGTGCTTTAAATTACTAAACACAAAACAGTCCCAAGATGGCATCTTCCTGCCCCAGGGAGCCTGGAGCACGTGGCAGCCAAACTACAGGCTGGAATCCAACTCACCAAGACAGCAGAAGACACAACAGGAGATGCTCACAGAGCTGTCAAGATGCCCCAGACAAGCAACACTCAGAAAAGCAGCTGAAATAGTCAAATGAAACACAAATGGCCACACTTGTGCAACTCAGTCATGCATCCAGCTCAGGGTCTTCACCTTCCCAGCAAGGCTATAACAGCAGCAAAACTTGGAACTATTTCAGCCACTCAGCTACTTGCAAAGCCTCTGAAGTTTACTCTGAGTTTGGCTGCTAGAGGCCTCTCCACATCCTTTAGAGACCCACAACAGCCTTTTGGAAGATCGGCATGGTGGGGCCAGAAATCGCTAACCCCCAGAATCACTGAAGATCTGGAAATGCTGAATCCCGAACACTAAATCCTGAACAGTAAGAGAATCCTGGGGGCTGCTTCTGCAGTCCCTTATATTTCTTATCAGACTCTCCTCACACAGCTACAAATTGTTTGAATTTTCCCTGGGGCTATCTATCCTCATCAGCAACCCCCTCCAGAGGCACCACTTATAACAGTCTTCAGCTTCAGCCATGGTTACCATCACATGATATCCCATGTAAAAACACTGATTTATGCAACCTCCTGCTACCAAAATTATCTTTCTGAATTGCAAGTATATAGTCTTTAAAAATAAAAATGTGCAATCTTATGACTCATCAATTTAAAATCCTTTCATGGACCTTCATGCCTTCAGGACACAATCAGTATCATTCTGCCAGGATTCATCTTTTCCTCCAACCATTAGTTCTCAGAAATTTCTGTCAGACTTGTTCCCATTTCTATTCCAAACTTCTCCAAATTTATTTATTTGAGTCTGTGCCCTCTATATATATTGCAAATTTTCAAAGAAGTTGTCTGTACATGTGCAATAATCCAATGAGTATCAAATAAATTCATATATGTAAAAGCATGAGGAATAAAATGGAAAGGAATTGCAAACTATGTATAGTTACTCAGGCAGATTCCATGTACATATTATTATTCAGTTTGGTCAAAAAGTTCACATTATGTTTTTCAGGGGCATTTAATATGAATTATATTATTTCCATTTCATTCATGATGCAAAGTACATTTTAAACAGAGCTTAGTAATATGAAATCAAATTATGAAAAGGAAAAGCATTTCAGAAGGCCTCCCTGGTGGTGCAAGGGGTTAGGCAATGCACTATGAAGAATCTGCAGTCACTGCAGCACGAGTTCAATCCCTGGCCAGGGAGGTGACCCACATGGTGCAGCAGACTGCTCCTGCCTTGCCTGCTGCTCTCTCAGCAGTGTACTTCAGTCAGTCTGCCTGTTCTGCTCCCCACCCTGTCTCTATTGAAACCTCATAAGCCTCACGCCTGTGGCCTGTACCCCAGTTCCTGTATGAATAAATAAGTCTTTAAAAAAAGAAAGAAAGAAAAAGTATCAGAGCCTCTAACAAACTGTGGAAAATCTTGAACAATCCCATGGGACTCAGAAAACTGAGGTATTTTCTTCTTGAAAAGAGACAATTGCTTGAAAGTTTTGAACTTTGAAACTCATCTCAGAAGTCACCAAAAGGTTACCAGATATTACTACAATATTGTTTATATCATTTTTTACACAGAAATTTCAGGCATAATTGAAAATCAATTTGCTTTTGCTAAGTCTATATGTCAGAATTATAATTTAATGCTTAAAGACTCCAGGTGAATATTATCTCAAAACAGTTCTTCCAGTCCTAAGGATTAGTAAATTTTTCTCAAAAGACTTAGAATAAACTCCATCAGAAATTAAATGGACTATCCAACATCTACTACATAAATGTCAATCATGAATATATCCCTACATTTCTTGTTCTGAGTTAAATTTACTTCTAGATTATTTCTCATTTTATATTTACCAGGAAATATTTTTTTATGTAACTGGGATTAATTTTTGGTAAGGAAGTTCCAAAGGGATTCTGAAGGGTATCATTTAACATCTCATTCTATACTACTATTGGTAGTAATGAAGATAATGAAGACCTCTGAATAGTGGTTCTCTTTTATATATGATGGTATTAGTAATACCAATGGGGCAGATTATCTTTTAGAGCAAAATGAGAGAATATCTAGGAAAGTATCATTGAAACACACAAGTCACTACTGAAAAATAAAAATGGATGATAAATACACAATTGTGTGCATATGATTTTTAGAATCTTTGGTGCTTAAAAATATTGCAATTATTATATTTAGTTTTTTTATTCAAATGCTAAGTATTGAAAAGAGTTTCTATTTGAGCATGGTACAACAATAGGTTAAAGATACAAGTTTTCATATCACTATCAACCAAAAATCAGTTGATAATAACAATATTACAAAAATATAATTCAAAAATCATAAAGAATGGGTATGGATTTAAAAATTTTAATTTGAAAATCAAGTGATGTGTGACTTGCTTAGAAAGTCAAAGAATGCTTAAACCTGTCCTAAACCAGTATTTCTCAAAGAATAGAGAAAAGACATTGAATATTACAGGATTCCAGTAAATTTATGATATATTAAAACAAGATAACTCTAAAAGTTTTGCCACTCTAAAAGTTTTGCCACAAATGGGACTGAAAGTAAGAAAAAAAAAATGATTTACAGAATATCTAAAGAGTTAGATCAAAAACTCCTAAGGGTGAAATCTTGCTATTTACCAGAAAAAGGAAGCTGATATGTGAAAAAAGGCAAAAGGCAAAAGACAAATACCTAATGATTGCACCCACATGTGAAGCACAGAGAGGCAAATTCAAAAAGGAACAGAGAAAATTAAATCAAACAAATCCTAGAACTGACTGCAGAATTGAAGTTACCAGAGATGGAGGGTGAGAGTGTAGGTGGGTAAAGGAAGGAGGGCACAATGGATTATGGTGGAGGATTGTAGAAGTTTGTATGATGTCTGTAGTGAGGTATATATTAGATCTAAAGAGGTATCAACACACATCATATATATAAAGTGAGGGCCTCCCTGGTGGCACAAAGGGTTAAGTTAGAGCACTATAAAGCTCTCTGCAGCAACTGCAACATGAGTTTGACCCCAGGCCAGGGAAATGAACCAAATGGTGAAACAGACCTCTCCTGTCTCACCCACTGCTCTCATCGACAGTGTATTTCAGTAGATCCTCCTGTTCTGTTCTCCATTCTGTCTCTGGTGCATCCTCAAACACCCCGTACCTCTGGCCTGTACCAAAGCTCTTATATGAATAAAAATAAATCTTTAAAAAAAAATAAAATTTGTTAAGATAAAATAATGATGATATAGGGGATAAGGTCTTAATTGAACTGTGTGTTGTGTATGTATTTTGTGCATATAACATGTATTTATATGAGCAGATTAGCTTTATATAATTAGAAAACTTCCATAACATATTTATATATAATTTTATGAAATAAAATGCAGATTGATCACAATTTGATTCATTTCATAAAATATATATGACAATTCTTGTGATCAAGAAAATAGGACATTTTCATAACTTCATAAAATTCACCCACAGGCACAATTATAATTTTCATAATTATAATTTACCTAAAAAGCAAATGAATGCAATAATCCAGTATATGATTTTATTTTTCTGCCTGGCATCCTTAACTCCAAATGTGATTTTGAGATCAGCTATGTTTTTGCATGTATCACAAATTCATTATTTTGCTAGCAAATAATCACATTGTATTAGTATACCATTGTATTAGTATACCTCTTAATTCATTCAGTTATCTAAATTATTGTGGGTATATTTCAGTTAAAAATATTACATATAATGTTGTGAATGAATATGGCATATTCTATACATTGACATATTATTATTAATAATTTCTCTCAATAAACTAATTTCCTCTTCAAACAATGAAGAGTTGACATACTCCACATCCTTCACAATACTTGATAGTCATTCTATTTCATTTACTCATTCTAGTAAGTATAAAATATATTCATACTAGTTTAATTTGCATTTACTTGGTTCATACTAATGTTGATCTTCTTTTCATAGATACATTCAAATTTTTAAACCTTCTTTAGTTGTATGTCTGAAGTTCATGATCAAAACATTTGTCCATTTTTAATTAGATAATTTACCTTTTTAGTGACTTTTTTTCTGACTACATCCCTTTGGTAGCTATATGTATAATATATAATATTTAATATTATAGAATATTTTATTAAATTATATATAAAGGCATCTATATAATATATGTAGCAATGACATAAATATATAAGGATTTAGACATGTTGGTTTTGTTTTGTATTGAAAAATGGTGAAGACTGGATATATTTGGTAATGGTGTGTAATCTTATATATTTCAGAGTAAAATCTGACAATATTTCACAAACTATTTTGGAACCCATGCTCAAAAGTAGTCTAGGTAAGGAACTTTAGCACTTTTCCATACTGTGCTTATCAAGAGTTGGATTCAGGACAATGTTGACCTCATAATACAAACTGGAAATGTTCCTTCTACCTCTATTTGTGTAATCACTTCTTAATTTTTAATAGATTTTACTGATGAAGCATTCTGTACCTAGAGATGTTTTGCAAAGATTGACAATGACTGGGGAGAGGTTAATTTTAAGTCATTTTATTTAAAAAAATATATATAGGACTATTCAGATTTTCTTTTCTTGGTATAGCAGATTGCATTTTAAAATAATTATTTCATTTTCTTTTAAGTTGTCTTTGTTGTGGTATTATGGTGTTTACATTTTTTCCTTTATTAGGATTTCAAGTCTCTAATGTCCATAGTCATGTCAACCCATCATTCTTATATTTGGTAATTTGCAGGTTTTCCTTTTTTATTATTTTATTTATTTGTTTTTCATGTAGTCTCAAGATGTAAAATGGTAACATGTGACAAAGAAGGTCATTCTATGGTGAATTTATCATGACTATATACTTATTAATATGTATGCATGTAACATTAGAACACTTACAATTTTAAGGTAACAATAACAGGTTTGAAGGAAGAAATAGACATATATACTGATAATAGATTCAATGTTCCCACATTCAACAAGGCCATTAGACTAAATCAGTAAAGATACATTAGACTTTATCTATAGTGTGGAACAGCAGTGGATTCTTCTCAAGTTTACACACTACATTCTTCTCAACTTTATACACTACATTCTCTAAGACAGATTATATATTATGCCACAAAATACGTTCTAACAAATTTTAAAAATCATTGAAAACATATCAAGTATCTCTTCAAATCACAATGGAAATCAATAAATCTGTGGAAATTGGCAACTTATGCCTGAACAACAAATGGTTCATAGAAGTGAAAAGGAAGGAAAAAAAAAAAAAAAGGTATTGAGACTGACACAGAAATAAGACATACAAAATATAACAGTGCAACAAAAATTGTTGTTTTCTTTCCCTGGCATGTGCCCCTCTGTGCTCATGTGTTCCCACTAGCCTGTGACTATGGTTTATTGAGTGCAAAGCATCGGTTCAATAATATTACAGTGCTATGGATCATCAGCAAGTCTGGTCTGGGCGTGATTGATCTGGAGGAACAAACTGTATGAGAGTGTAAAACAGAACACACACTAATGAAACATGTCCTCCTGCATGTTTCCAGTAATTTAGTATGGTTTTCAAACTAACAGTAGGCAGCTTCTTGGTTGACTGGAGAAGAAGTGCTTCACCCCATGCCTCAAATCAGCACACACTCTCAAATCTGAGGTTCCATTTCAAAAATTCCCTGATGATTCACATCATAAAACTGTTGCAACACTTTTTATGTTTCTTTTCTCTTTAGTCATACCATTAACTTACTACTATAAACATCATATGCTGATAAGAAAGAGACCAAAAAGAATTACATTTCCAGAAATAATGTGAACATATTAATACAGAAGCAGAGGCCTCCCTGGTGGCATAGCAGTTAAAGCCTCAGTGCTATTAAACTATGCCCAGCCAGAGAGCTGACCCACATGGGGCGGCAAACCACTCCAGTCTGGCCTGCTGCTGCCCACAGCAGTATATTTCTTTCAACCCACAAGTTCTATTTCCCATTCTGTCTCTGGTGAGTCCTTTCAACTTCCACACCTGTGGCTTATACCCCAGTTCTCGTATGCATAAATAAATATATGTTAAATCTTAAAAAACAGAAGCAGACAGATGATATTGAGCATAATCCTGAAAACATATGTATAATTGCAGCTTATCAAAGCATACCCTATAGTTTTATATAGGAATATGGTAGTTAATATACAAAAGTCGGGGCCTCCCTGGTGGCACAGTGGGTTAGGCAACGCACTATGAAGCAAAACGCAGCCACTGCAGCATGAGTTCGATCCCTGCTGCTGGCCAGGGAGGGACCCACATGGCACGGCAGACCTCTCCTGCCTCGCCTGCTGCTGCCCTCAGCAGCGCACTTCCGTTGATCTGCCTGTTCTGCTTCCCACTGTCTGTGGTGAATCCTCTCACCCCCCACCCCCCTGGCCTGTACCCCAGTGCTTGTGTGCATAAATAAATAAATCTTTAAAAAATATATATACAAAAGTCAATGCAAAGACACCAGTATATCTTCAAATATTTTATACTTACAGGTATTTGTAGTGCCACCAAGGCACAGAGAAGTTTCATTATGGATCTGGGCAGATAGGTAAGGAGAATCCTGGAGCCCTCAGTGGCTTTTTTTTAATGATCTTCCTACACCACTTGTAGTGAAGCAACCAGGTGCAGGGCAGGCAGAGGGGCCTTGGGGACCATGAGGTTGGCAGGCCTTCTAGACCCCAGTGAATCTTTACTCCTTCTGGACTCTCTATTTTTCTCTCATGGTGTTCTCTCTACCACTCTCCACTACACGGTCCTCTGTCACCCTCCTCCTCTGAGGCTGCCCTTATAGGCTCAGTCTTGGCTCAGGTGTGCCCACTTATGCACACCTACTCCATACTCCAGAGGCCGTCATCAGGCCCGCGTGTAAGACAACAGGTGTCCATCACTGATGCTAATGGTGGGAGGTGAAGAAAACCTGTAACTTCCATTTACTTTATAGTATTCCACATCAGAAAATCAGGAGTAAATGAGTTAAAGGAATAATCAATAACAGGAAATGTTTCAATAAATCAAAATCACCTTTAATGGAAAGCATATATTTGATGTCATTGTGGTTAGGTTTGTTTATATTTTAGTTGGTTCATCAATTGTTTTTTTTTAATTTAATCTACTTCAGAAAACATTTAATAAAAATGGATCAACTAATGACAAAGTCTTAAAAATCATTTTGGGGGCTTCCCTGGTGGCTCAGTGAGTTAAGCAATGCACTGTGAAGCAAACCTCAGCCACTGCAGCACGAGTTCGATCCCTGCTGCTGGCCAAGGCGGGTGACCCACATAGCACAGCAGACCTCTCCTGCCTCGCCTGCTGCTCCCTTCAGCAGTGTGTTTCAGTCAATCTGCCTGTTCTGCTCCCCACTCTGTCTGTGGTGAATCCTCTCACCCCCCACACCTCTGGCCTGTACCCCAGTTCTTGTATGCATAAATAAATCTTTTAAAAAAATCATTTTGGAATTTTCTTGCGATAGACAAAACTGTTCTGAAAGACTCTTCTGGTACATCATAATTAGGGTTTGGATAAGACAAAGAATTTGTCTCATGCATATTGATGGATGATTTCTCATTTTTACTTATAGGATAATATTTTGTCATAATGGCATCATGTATTATCAATATTTCACTGTTACTTATAGTAATATTTGCATTTATTTATTTACAAAGTAGAATAAAACCACAAATTTTCTATCACATGTGAGAATCTTCAGATATCAACTGGATGTGAGAAGACTGATGGAACCAAATTGAACTAAATTACTTAATTTTTTGAATTTTCTAATTAATGAGAGTCATCGTTAATCTTTCTGCAAACTGTCTAATCTCCTTTATTCTCCAGTGACTCATCCTTGGCTCTGGTGGTTTGCACTCTTGCCAGGTAGCTGGTGAATATGCACAGCGGGCTCATGAAAGATAATTAGCTGTTTCTTCAAATAGCACCACTCTAGAATACATTAAGGTAATTCCCAGATCCTGTAAATGGAGAAGACCCTTTCTCTTTCCCTGGCTGAACTCTCCAAAAGCAGGCTGTATTGTGACACAGCTAATGAATCTCTTCTTGCTTTTAAGGTTTTCACCAATGGACTCTTAGGAAATACTTTAGTCATTTTAGCATATATTGGGGATGCTAATTGAGTCATCTCTTGGCAGCTATGGTACAGGTGTTTTGTTCTCTAGTTCAATGACATCTTCTCATATATTGTAAACTGCCTGAAGGAGATTGTTTACAACCTTTGATTAAGTCCACACTTCAGACTTAAAGAAAGTCATATCAAAATATATATGCTTATGAACATCCACAGTAATATTATATTAAAAATACATTTAAAGATTTGGTTAACCAAATTGCACTGTGTAAAGTCAGTATAATATTTTTCCATTTAGTAGGAAATGAGAATAAAATGAGGCATTGAGAGGATAGTATAAGGAAGGAAGTATTTATAAAGGTAAACTAAACAAGTAAGTAAGGGATGGTACAATATCCTGGACCAGTAATTTTAAATATATATATTATGTTATATATAATAGCATGTATCTCCCCCACTCCAAAGGCATTAAAAAGCCAACTGTATAATGTTTAAAAGTATTCACATATATAGACAAACAGAAGTTGAAAATAAAAGATGTAAACTGTAAAAGAATAAGAATAAGAAGGTGTGCAGTGTTTCTATGAAAAAAAATAAATTTCAAGAGTAAAAAAAATAAAACTTTAAAAAATTTTAATAATTTTCTCAAGGTATATACCTGTTACAATATGAATTGTGTGCTCCTAAAATTCACACACTGAATCTCTAACCCCAATATGACTGTAGTTAGAATGGTCTCTAGGAGGCAATTTGGATTAAATGAGGTTTTAAGAGTGAGACCCTGATTCAACTGGATTAGTGTTCTTATAATTTCTTATAAGGTCTCACATGCATTGAGGAAAAGTCACGTGGGGGATAAAGCAAAAAGCAGTCATGTGCAATCTCAGGAGAGGATTCCCAATAGAAGCTGAATCAACCAGAACCTTGAACTTCAATTTACCAACTGTCAGAAAATGGCAAAAGAAAGTTTTGTTATTTATGCCACTCAATTTCTGATATTTTGTTAAGACAGCATGACAGACGATTGCAATATCAAAAGTAGTTTACATTTTGATGTACTATATTATATTAGGATCCCAATATTGTCACTTCAAAAATATGACTGTAAATCCTTACTGATGGATGCAAATAGACACAATCATATAGCAAAGTTCTTGAAATGGATATATAAAAATTATAATAGCATTTGTATATAGCGGTATTACAAGTAAATTTTATCTTGCCCATTTTTTTCTTTCATATCTACTTTTTTGGACATTAGTTTGATAGTTGTATAATCATATCCAATACATATAAGAAGACAAATATAAAAAATAAAATAAATAATTCAATCAAGCAAATAGGCAGGGAAACTAAGCAGATATTTCTCCAAAGAATACATAGAAAATCAAGTTAAGAAGCTCATAAAAAATTCTCATTATCACTTTTTTTAAATATTTATTTATTTATGCATACAAGAGCTGGGATGTAGGCCAGAGGTGTGGAGGGGTGAGAGGGCTTACAAGAGACAGAGTTGGGAAAAGAACAGACAGATCTATTGAAATGTACTACTGAAGGGAGCAGTGGATGAGTCAGGAGAGGTCTGTTTCAACATGTGGGCATTCCTGGGCAGGGATCAAACTCAAGCTGCAATGACTGTAGATAGCTTCATAGTGCCACAACTTAAACCCTTGCACCACAAGGGAGGCAGCCCTCACTGTCACTTTCAATGAGGGAAATGCCAATCAAAGCCTCACTGAGATATCATCTCAGCCTGAGAGAATGGCCTATGTTAAAAAAGATCAGAAACAAATAAAAAAGACGTAACAGTGTTTATTAGGATGCTGGGAAAAAGAAATTCTTACACACTATTGGTAGGAATCTAGACTAGTTCAACCCCTATTGAAAACAATATGGGGATTTCTTAAAACATTAAAAATAGATCTACCATAAGATATAGCAATTCCACCCCAAGTTATCTTTCAAGAATTACAAAAAAAAAAAAAAAAAATCAAAGGGATAGGTGTTTTCTTATGTTTGTTGCAGCATTACTCACAATAACCTGTATTTCCAAGGCCAGATTAGTGCATTCAGAAGATATGTTGTATAAACACAATAGATTACTATTCAGGTATAAAATATATGTACTATTACTAGTTGCTACAACATGAATGTAACGGGAGGAGATCATAATAACTGAAATAAGCCAGAAGTAAAAAAGATAATACCAGATGGTTTAATTTATATGGAAAATATAGAGAAACCAAACAAAGTGATACAACCAAACTAATTAACAAACCCTATAAATATGACTGTGAAATAAAGGCTACCAGAGGGTGGAAGAATAGAGAACAAAATGAGGAAGCACCTGCAGACCATGGTGGATGACTATAGGTGCCTAATTACAGGGTATGGTGCGATGACATACATCTGGAATGATGTGATTCTATACCTCTGAGTCATACACAGAGTTGTAAACCAATGTTATCTCAATAAACAAAAAAATTTTTTTCAATAAATTATATATTCTGTATCAGTCAAAAAAATTTTATGATTGTTATTGCTCATGATTGTCTACAATAATATGCCTGCATTATGAAGACAAACTTTTTATCCAAATAATTTAAAAATATTTCTGCCTAAATTAGATGAATGTTTTATTAGCTGAAAAAGTCATCAGAACTGGGTATATATAGACAGCACTTAGTCATTATCTGTTATAGGCCCACTGAAGCAAAGTTGGCACATGAGTCCTTCAAGGAAACATTCCGATTTGGTTGTTATATTTTCATTGACATCATTCTGACTTTTTTCAGTTACTGTTTATATAGACAGAAATTTTCAATGTTTTACTAATTGGTTAAAAGGATATATGTAGTGTGTGTGTGTGTGTGTGTGTGTGTGTGGTCCTGATGTCACTTCCAGGATATTTGAAAATGTAGTCGCATTAATGTTATTTTTTTCAAAGATTTTTTAAGCCACAAATTATCATAAATCTATAAATTATCCCTTTATAACTTTGGCTTCTTTAGACAACAAAAATGAAGTTAAATCAAAAATATATTTATGGGAAGGATAGTAACTTGATTCTATAATTAACATAAAGTCTGTACAATAGGACTCAGAAAACTGACCCTATCCTGGTAGCTGAAATGTGGCTGACATCTTGGCATATGGATGCCATTCTGAAGAGCCAACCTTAAATGCAGCCCCTATTAGTCACTTATTGTGACACTGGCTACTGTAGGTGCCTCCATTATATGATGTTAAATTTGTGATGCTGAAGTCCCACTGATGCCTCAGCATTCATAAATATCTCCAACGTTTCTTGTGTCATTGTCATTCATTCTTGATACAGAATCCTAGAAAGTACTCTCTGGGAAGAGTCTAAGCCATATTGCAATTCTATGACTCTTGAAAAGTTGAAAGGGACATTTTTGCATTTCTTGGTTTTAGAATTATGATGATATGATGGTTCTAATCCACTGGATTGTCCTCTGAAATCCTGATAGTTGTAATGGCAAAAAGACCTTACAGGGTGGTATACATTGTGAAATAATTCTTATGAGAGAGTCAGATGCTATATGATTTCATTTATGAATTAGTGGATGAAGAAGCTGTGAGGGGGGAAGAACAATCAAAACAAAAGCAAACTTTTAGATTATAAGAATAAAACAGTGGTTATCAGAAGGGAAAGGGGAAGGGATATAAAGCCAGTAAAATAGATTAACTGTATGGTGATGATGGAAAATAGAAAGCTGCTAGTGAACAGACAATAGTAGACGCTGATTTATATGACTATACACCTGAAATTTTATAATGCTACAAGCCAATGTTAATTCAATAAATGCATAATAAAATAAAACCATTGTGAATAATAAAATTGAATTAGTAGCATTGGTCCAAGTAGAAAATGGAGGAAAAGATCAGAAACAAAGGCATACTCTGAACATCAGGCAGTTGTAGAGCTCCTACATGTGTTCAGGGAGTGTGAACTCCCTCCTGTCTCGGAGACAAGTGGGCACAGCAGATTTGAAGATAAAGGGAGATAAGAGACTGAAAAGTGAGTGCTTGAGATTTATGAGAAAGCACAGGGAATAAAAGTATTTTTGAAGTCTAATTCAAAGAATTAGCACTTTATTCTCTATGAAATGAGTAATGTTTAAAAAGGTGTTGAGACAGAGATTTAAAGACATAATGCCTCTCATCTATTTTCTCTTGAACAATGGTTTTAACTCATGAAACATCTTTTCTTAATAAAATTCTTTCCTCACTGGTAAATTCAATTATTAATTTTCCATGTTTATATTTTCTGATCTTCTAGTATCATTTGGCACCTTTATCTTAACTGACCTATTATTGACAGTTGACAGACCAGAGAACGCCCTCCTCCACAGGGGTAGGAAGAGGAACCTTATTTTCTGGTATTAACATCAGTATGAAATACCTTCTCTTGAGAATGGGAATTATCTGAGACTTTCTTCTAACCAATAGAATCAAAGATAGGTGATATCCACTATGAAGCAAAACGCAGCCACTGCAGCATGAGTTCGATCCCTGTTGCCAGCCAGGGAGGGGACCCACATGGCACGGCAGACCTCTCCTGCTGTGCCCGCTGCTCCCCTCAGTAGTGTATTTCAGTTGATCTGCCTGTTCTGCTCCCCGCTCTCTGTGGTGAATCCTCTCACCCCCCACACCTCTGACCTGTACCCCAGTGCTTGTATGCAGAAATAAATAAATCTTAAAAAAAAAAAAAGATAGGTGATCTCATTCCCATGATTATGTTACATTTATAAGGCTCCATCTTCTCATACAGAAACTAGAGACTCCTTTTGCAGGATTGTTGACAAGAGAGGCCATGTTAGAGAGGGCCATAAAGTAAGGGAATCAGGTGGTCCCCAACTGACACCAAGAAAAAAGCTAAGACCCTTAGTCAAATAACTGAAAGAAAATGAATCCATCTAACAACCCACATGAACATGGATGCAGAGAATCTCCCAGTGGAACCTATGCATGGGAGTGCAGCTTGGTCAGCACCTTGACTCCAGCCTTCAGTGTTTCTGAAACAGAAAACCCAAATAACACATTCCTAGATTACTAACAGTCACTTCCACACTGGTGATAAGTTTTTGTTCCTCTACTGTTGTGAATAATCACATAAAAAAAAAAAGTTGGCACATGAGTCCTTCAAGGAAACATTCCCATTTGGTTGTTATATTTTCATTAACATTATTCTGACTTTTTTCAGTTACTGTCACCCCAGTGAGAATGGCACATATCAAAAAAAGTAGCAACAAGAAATGTTGGCAAGGATGTGGAGAAAAAGGAACTCTCTTACACTGCTGGTGGGAATGTAAGATGGTCCAACCATTATGGAAAGCAGTATGGCACTTCCTCAATCTACTAAGAATGGAACTTCCATAGGATCCAGCAATCCCACTCCTAGGAATATACCCCAAAGACACAAAAACACTGATTCAAAAGAATAC